>WAAB01005564.1:84166-170517 GCA_013389865.1 Piaya cayana
GGGGGGGGAAGAGAAATTCAGAGATATGAAAAACAGATCCTGAAACATGCTACTTTAAATCAAGAGACTTCTTTTTATATTTTTGCTTTGTTTTTACAGGGTGACACTCTACTATTAAGCCAGAGTTATCCTCTTTATTAGCATAATTCAGGTATTATTGATATTTAAAATTAACATGAAAGCTACAATCAGCTAGGATAGAGAAGACCTGGTGAGAGGTAAAAAAAAAAAAAAAGGCAGGAATAAAGAAATATACCTACAGTCACCTGAAAATTTTCTCTTTGAATAACAGGGTTTTCAGACCAATTAAAATGGCTAACTAGGAGCCAGGGGCAGAGGCAGCCTTTTCTGCTATCAACAGCAAGAATGCACAAGTCATTCCCTTCCAGTCTCCCTCACCATGAAATAATTCATGTATCCAGGAAAATTCAAATTTACATTCTTCAAACACAAACTCCATCAAATGTTTTCAAGAATGCCTGATTTATCCCCTTGTACAGGACTAGTAGTTAATGAATACAGGAATACAGGAATAGTAGTTAATGAAACCAACTCAAGCCTCTGAAAACCCAGCTTTATTGCCATACAGTCCTTTTCACCAAAAGCTTCAAACTGACATGGCAGAACAGGTTAAGCATTAAGAACAGTAACTTTAGCAGTTTAACAGAATTATCTGCCTCTTCCAAAGGTGCCTGAATTAACTCTGATCAAAACTGTCATTGAAGTTCACCACATGAAGATAGTCTGCCTTTTAACTTCCATATCTGCAGGGAGATAGTTATGGATTCACTGCCATAGAAAAGGACAAGTTCAGCCACACAAAACATTTTTGGACATTTTCTATCCTTTTTATGGCAGAAGCAGCAAGCTGGATGGAAAAATACAAAAAGCTGGACTCAGCCTACTGTCCCTCACCTGGACTGAGCACTCACCGCAGATACAAACCATTCAGAGTCCCTGTTCTTCCCTCCGCATCCAATCTGAGCAGTGCTGCCACTGACATAAAACTTATTTCAAGAACTGGTAAATGAAAGGGTTGGATAACAAGAGAGCAGAGGATGCCTTGTTAAACGGAACATTGTTCAAAGAACCGGGGACATAAAAGAGTTGCTGGCATGGCTTTAAGGGGCATCTTTTCATACCCCATGTTTTTTTTATTAGTTAACACCACACGCTGTGGTATTGTGTAAACACAAATGTATTCCATATTTGTTCCAAATATAAGAAAATAAGATTTTTATGTACTCTGTCCAACTAGTGGCAAAGAAAACTTCTCACAACTTTGATACAGTAAAAACAGTTTACTTTTGGTTTAAGTCCATTAGAAGCAAGAGAGGGGCTTGCAGCACCTAGCATTTAACAAGAAGTCAATTTTATCTCCACTAATACTTAACACCAGAGAAACAAATGCAGCTACAGTTGCCTGTATTGAGCAGCTGGCAAGCTCAGAGATGGAAAAGTTGCGGAACAGCTGGGGAATGCAAGACCCTTTTGAACAGGCTGCTATATGATCCAAAATAATGGTACGTGTTTACACACAACACAATGTCAGCAACAGCCAAATGCAGGTCTGGCGAATGCACTACAGCTGCTCCTTCCCTCAGACAAAGCACTGCAAGTAGATACAAAAGAGTTCATATTCACAAAAATATGGCTTTCCTTTTAAAAGGCAGCAGTCTGATTTCCAAAATAGACAGCTGGCCCTCCAACTGGACTAAGCAATCCAAGATTCTGCATTAGAAGTTACCCTTTAAAATGGGTCTAGATTAGGGTCACAGAGCTTTCCAAACTGCTGCTACTTTACCACCAAGTTTCCAACAACATGTTACTCAGACCAACAGGTTGCCATCTAATGTATAAAAACAACTTCTCTCATGACAGTATTTCCCAGCTAGTGTCAGGGAGACAGCCATACACAAATTCTTAATACGGACACTGACTATACAGAAGTTAGCTAACCACTCAAGCGAAAGATGCTCAGAGTGACAGAAAGGAGAGTTTGAATATACATGGGCTATTTTACAGATTGTTTATGCTACTGTTGCACACTGGTGTAAAAGTAAGTTGGCACCTGAAGATGATAAATCCCACTGTTTATACCTACACAGAAAGATAGTTCTTATTAGCTGCTGCTTATGCAGTGACTGGGAGCATGTTGCAAGGAGTGTTTGCTTGTTTCACAACTGCCATATGAAGACAACATAATTTCATAGGTGACCTTGCACAAAAATTGCAACACCTTATTTCAAGTGATCTTCCCAGTTTTCAAGCCTCAGAAGCACAGTATCAGTGGTACCATCTGTCTTGCTCAAGACAAACCATGATTAAATAGTGTTAACTGGCTACTAATTTACACCACAACCATATCACTAATTATGCTAGGCACCAAAACAGCGTTCATAATGGAATGTTTCAACCCCTAAAACTTGATTAAAAATAGCGCAACTCAAAAGACACGTATTTTGACTGAGAGAAGGAGACAACATCACAAGATCTCCCTTCGACTTCCTCTACACATAGCCATTAATGCTACAAACCCAGTTAATAGCTATTCAGAACATGATAGTTAAAACTGGACAAAGACAGCTGTCAGAGCAACAATAACAGATGCAGGCATAATTTTTAACCTCCTTTGCTTTTAAAGGGAAAATAGCTATCATAAAAAGGAATACTTTGAAATAAAGGTTGTAACATTCTGTCTTGTAATTAATGGGACTCTCAACATTAAGTGTCCCTCTCAGCACGCGTAGGCAACAAAACACCACATCTGTACACTTCAAGTTCAGACTTCTGATAAAGACTTTCCGCTGAAATCCATTTGTGAATTACGCCATATTTCTAAGAAATTACGCACATAAATGGAAGACGCCTACTGAATAAAGAAGGAAAATAAGTAAAGCCTTGAATCACACTTCCAGGCTTCTAGTACTAAAATACTGTTATGTTAATTGCGCTTGTTGCAGGCAAAGCAGTAACAGGCACTGTACCTTCAAATCCTACCATCTCTCAAGGCAAAGGCACAGATGCCATGGCAAAGGGAGTGACAGTTTCTATCCCCAAGCTTGAGCTCCAGAGCCCCACCTGCACTAGCACCATCTTCTCCAGAGTTTTGAACCAGTTCTGCTACTAAGATTTATGCAGCTTTGAGGGCTTCCCACTATTGTAGCATCTCTAAAGTCTTCTTCTCAAAATAAACTTAGAATGGAAGCTTGAAACAAGTGTGGGATGTTGGAATGAGTTAGCACAGTTCAGCAAATTTTAACAACTGCAGGTAATGCACTGACAGTCCACCCACCTTAGCAAGTGACATGTGAATGATCTGAACTTTCCATAAACTGCACCAAACATCTCCCAAATTACTTTCCATACTTACAGTAATGGAGTACTCTTTCAATAGGATAGCAACAATATAATAACAATAACAATAATAACAATAATAATAAACAACAAAAATCCAAACAAACAAAACCCTAAACCAAATAAAAAGCCCACAAACCCAAAGAACTCTAGTTCCTCATCAATTACTCTCCACTAAACTAATTACTGCTTTAAAGAAGGTAATTATCTTAAAATTCCAATGATGTACTTACCAGGCACAAAGTTAGTGTACTTGGAAACCATCATTTGGTTCCACTTCCTTTCTTTATAGTCAAATCATATGTTGCAGTTTATTTTCAATTAAAAGACCTATCAGGGTGTTTGTGTGCATCAATGGGAGGCGTGTTTCCATCTCTGTGTGCAGTTCTTTCTAAGAAGCATTTTATATGTGGATATAAACACAGCTTTTTCAGAAAACAATTACTGCTGTTATTTGCCACAGAGGAACTAAGAAATCTTTTTAATAGTTTATTCCTGATTTTACTATAAGTGCACGCAGATAAGGATTTTTTTCAAAATTGTTAGGAGGTACATCTACACCAAGTTTACTTGCCGTAACAAAGATTTCCCTACCATGTAGATCTCCTGACAGCCATGTCCCAACAGGCTCCAAATTGTTCATACACTACCAAGTATCGTTCAAAGCAGACTTGCTTTAAGCAAGATTAAATACCTGTTCAGTTTCAACTGTCCCACTGCCAGGATAAACTACATGAAACTAGTTCAGACAGTTATCCCACCAGGCACCCAACAGCCTTTGAAACTCCCAGTACCCCAGAATCTGCTGCTCCTGGGAATTATGCCAACGAGCTGTGGGATAGCTCTCCACAGAGGACATTACAAATTAAATATTTCAGAAGTGTGCTTGTGTTTACATGGAGCAAGGCTGCAACAGTTCAGCATATGAGTCAGCATGGTTTGCATCCACACAGACCTGAACAGTGCAGTTGGGAACTATAAATTTTCTAGGGAAACAAAGAGCGTGAAATGATTCCCCCAGGGGAATACAGTCAGGCCACACCTAGCAGGAGATAATACTCACCTGAAGACAGGAATTTTATTCAGAGCTTTAATGCTGAAAAGCTCATGATTTTCCTGTGACAATTTCAGAAGTTTCTGCACAGAACAGACACATTCGTCCTACCTGTATCACAGAGGTTAATAATGACGCCATGGTCAGAAAAAACTTACAGGCATTCACACCCACTTTAGGATACAGCTCTTCATGTCTTATAACTAACACTTAACTCCTTTCAAGTGAAAGCTGAAGCATATTTCCTAGCAAGACAGCAAAGAAAAAAATTTAATGCATCTCGCTAAATACAAAACATCCAACAAAATCTTCAGGCAGGCAAGCAAAGCTTAACTGAGAAATAGCAAACTACCTGAATGCATCTTACATGCTGTTACCTACAGCCAGATGCATTTCAGAACCTTTTATTGAGGCTTCAGGAGGCACAAGAAAACAGGATGACATATCAAGCCTCTAAACGTCCCACCAGGGAAGAACTTCTCGTAGCAGGAACAGCTATCAGGCCTGTTCCCCAAAGCTGAGCATAGTACCAATATTCTTTCCTTATCTCCACAACAAGCACTTCTGTCTCACAGAGGCTTGATGCAGACCATCAAGAAATCAGGACTGTTTCTCTGAAAACACAGGTTGGACTTCTACCACTGCTGGCTACAGAGCACAGTACACAGAGCCAGAGGACAGCACATCCTCATTTTGAACTGCACTTTCAGGTCAGAGATAAGAAACTTCAGCATAGTAACACTGCACACAGTTCTGTTGTCATAAACCTCGTCAGCCACGTGAATCAGTCAAGACATGTTTCCATTTTCAAGTGGCTTTTGTTTTCATTTTTGAACACAAGAGATTAAGATAGTTACAGGCTGAGAACATTTTTCAGTATGATATAGTTTGGTTTACTCTTAAAGAAACACTCTTGCCACATTAAAAATAACCAGACTAGTTCAGAACATTTTCCATAAGCTATTAGAGAGACTGTTTGCACACCTTGAAAAACTTGGTACCTAACAGGGTAATAGTACTGCCTTTCAGCACGGGAGATGCTATCTGAGCTGAGATCAGTCTGTGATGACACTAACAGCTGTCAAAGATTCAGAAAAAAATCAAAACGGGTAATTTTCGCTTTCTATTTGCTTCCCAGGGCTCATGCTGCTGCCCCTGGTCAAGGAACAAACTCAAGTCATCTCACTCTTTGCAGGAGCACTGAAGTCTCTCTTAACAGAGTCATAATCGACAATCACGTGCAGACTCTAAGATGCATCATTAATAAAACAGATCCAAAGTTGTCATTAAGTAGTTAGCTCTAAAGCACTGACTGCCCATGCTCTACGTCAAACCCCATCAGTGCCAAGCTCTTAACTACCAGCATATCCTAACTTGGGATTTCCCTATTAGTCACAACGTTTAATTGATTTCTCCCTGTTTTTTTGAACACTTCATTGTTTTCCGGAGCTCAGACAAGAAGTCAGGGCGAGCCGTGACTCCCCCGCTGACCCATTTCAGCCAGGGAAGGTGAGCACTCAGCCTCTCCGACACCGGGACCGGGGCCAAACGGGCTCCGCGCACCGGGGAACGAGCACCCTGCTGCCTTCGCCAGCCTTCCCCGGCGTCCCAGCACCGACCAGCATCCCCGCGTCCACCCCGCAGGCTCACGCCGCCGCCGCCTTTCTCCCAGCTGCAAGAAGAGACCGAACTCCTCCCGTAAATTCCCGGCCCCGCCGACCGCGGGCGCCGCTCCCCACCACGTGCTGCCGTGCCCCGGGGAGCCCGGAGCCGGGCTGACAGCTCTGCCCGCGGGGAATGGGCGGCGAGCGGGCTCACCTCGCAGACAGCGGCTTGGGGACTCCGTCCGTCCGTCCGTCCGTCCGTCCGTCCGTCGGGGCAGAGCGGAGAGGGGCGGGGCGGACGTGCCCGACCCCGGCCAGGCGCGTGGGGAGCGGCGGCCGCGCAGAGCTACGCGCCCCGCGCCGGACGGGACGGGGAGGGACGGGGAGGAACGGGGCGGGACGCGCCCCCTCGAGCCGGCCCCGCCCCGCGACCCCCGCCCCGCTCTCCCCGGGGCTGGCGGGAGGTGCTGCTAAGCGCGTTAAAGGGGCCGCGCCGGGGGTGGAGCGCTGGAGTGGAGTTTGGGCTAGTCTGTGCTGAGCCAAGCCGAGCCGTGCCTGAGCCGAGCCGAGTCAGGCTGGGCTGGGCTGAGCTGAGCTGAGCTAAGCTTCGCTTTCGCCTGAGCTTCGCTTCGCTGGGCTGAGCCGAGCTAAGCTGAGCCGGGCTGAGCCGAGCCTGAGCTGAGCCTGAGCTGAGCCTGAGCTGAGCCGAGCCGCGGCAACTCCTCGCCCACGGAGGCCCGAGGGAAGCAGGGGATGTTCGGCCCACCCGCTGGGCCGCTGCAGACAGCAGGGTCTGGGGGCTCCCGGCACGGAGAGGGGAATCATGGAACCACCAGGTTGGAAAAGACCTCTTGGATCATCGAGTCTAACCATTCCTATCTGAAACTAAACCATGCCCCTGAGCACCTCATCCACCCGTCTTTTAAACACCTCCAGGAAAGGCGACTCAACCATCTCCCTGGGCAGCCTGTTCCAGTGCCCAATGACCCTTTCTGTGAATTTTTTTTTATTGATGTCAAGCCTAAACCTCCCCTGACGCAGCTTGAGGCCATTCCTCCTTGTCCTGTCCTCTGTCACCTGGGAGAAGAGGCCAGCTCCCTCCTCTCTACAACCTCCTTTCAGGTAGTTGTAGAGTGAATTAAGGTCTCCCGTCAGCCTCCTCTTCTCCAGGCTAAACAACCCCAGTTCCCTCAGCCGCTCCTCTTAAGACTTGTTCTCCAGCCCCTTCAACAGTTTCATTGCTCTTCTCTGGATACGCTCCGGAGGGAAGCTGTGCCAGGGGTGGCTGAGGTCACTTGGTCTGTTTGGCCTGGAGGGGAGGAGACCAAGGGGGCTACATCGCGGTCTGCGGCCTCCTCACAAGGGGAAGAGGAGAAGCAGGCGCTGGGCTCCCTGATGGGCAAGGATAGGACCCGAGGGAATGGCAGGAAGATGTGCCAAGGAGGATTAGGCTGGGTATTAGGAGAAGGTTGTTCACACAGAGGGTGGTGGAGCACTGGAACAGCTCCCCAGGGAAGCAGTCACGATGTCTGACAATATTCTAGAAGCATTTGTAAAATGCCCTGAGGCACATGGTGTGAATGTTAGGGGTGTCCTGTACAGGGACAGGACTTGGACAGGGTGACCCTTGTGAGTCCCTTCCAACTCAGGTTGCTCTGTGATTAGGAAAAATTTCTTCATTGAAAAGGTTATTAGGCAATGGAACAGGGAGGTGGTGGAGTCACTGTCCCTGGAGGTGTTTAAAAGTCAAGTGAATGAAGTGCTTAGGGACATGGTTTAGTAGTGGACAGGTACATTTGGGCTTGATAATCTCAAAAGTCTTTTCCATCTTGGTGATTCTATGTTTCTGTTGCGCCGAGCAGCCCTGTGAGGAGTGGGGAATCCCACAGGTTCTGCCATGGGCTGGTGGGACCAGGACACGGTGTCTGACACAGCCATACCTCAGAGGTCAAGAAAAGCAGGAAATTGGCTTCAGCATTGTCAGCCAGGGAGCATGAGGAGGCATCATGCTGCTGCCTTCTGTCATAGAATGTGATTTGAGTTGGAAGGAACCTTAAAGATCATCCAGTTCCACCCCCTGCCATGGTCAGGGACACCTCCCACTAGATCAGGTTGCTGAAAGCCCCATCCAGCCTGGCTTTGAACACCTCCAGGGATGGGACTTCCATGACATCTCTGGACAACCTGTTCCTCACCACCCTCACAGGAAAAAATGTATTCCTAATGTCTAATCTGAATCTCTGCTCTTTCAGCTTCAAAGCATTACCCCCTGGGACCGGAACCTAGGCCTTCCACCTCATCGTACCATGGCAGCCTCTATACGCAATGTGGTGAAGTGTGGTGGGAGGTTTTTTGATCCCTTCCATCATGGCTGGTCCAAAGAACATTTAATTATTTATTTAAAGTGGACCAGGCCCAACAAGACAGGTCCAGTGCAGCAAAGGAGCTAGGCAGGGCTCAGCGGCCTTACTCATGTGTTATCTGTGGATGTCTCCTGCATTAATGATTTTCTGGGCAGCGTTTCTCTGTAACATACTTTTAGAAGGATAGAACTTTGTTCTCTTTATTAAGTTGCACAACCTTTCCAGACTAGCTTGACCAAATTGCAGAGTTTGCTCCTGAGGGGCTGGAGCAGATACTGGGAAGCCGCTGGGGAGAAGGCTGATTGAAGGAGCAATTCAATGAATGTCCTTTTTTTCTACTACTGGGACCACATGGTGTGGAAGCTGGGGGAAGCACAAAGTCATCACCACTTTTTACTTAAAGGAAGACAATTTTGGGTTTCTTTTTCTCAGATGTGCTTGTTTAAAACCAAGGCATCATCTTGAAGATGGAGGAAATATGATTATGATGTTGCAGACTGCACCTCAGTGATGCAGCAAATGTCCACACAGTAAAAGCTTACAAATTTTCTGGTATTAAACAGCTCAGAAGTCAGATTAATCCTTTCTTTTATCTTCCTCTCACCTTAATCTTTTACTTTAAACAAATGTTTTTTCAAGCAAATTATCCAAGTGGACAATTTAAGCCCTGCTTCACTTAATCAGCTATTACAAAGCAGCTTGAAACATGGTGATGACAATATCACACGGAGAATTACCAAAGGGAGAATCTTTTGAAGAATAGGTTACACATGAGAACTTAGGTAGAGAACACATGGGACTGGACAGAATATTTCTGTTCCATTCAGTCGCATATGCAAGAGCAGAGCTATCTTGTTCTCCATATCTGCATAGAGTCTGTACAGAAAACCAGGAGAAAATCTTAAGGTGTGGAAGCATGCTGAAATGAGGCAACCCTAAAAACTTTCAAATTGACACTTGAGTATTTCACAAGGGACACAACAAAATATCTTTGTCTGCAGGACTACAGCAGCTTTGTGTTAAGAACTGAATACTGAAGGCTCAGCTTAAAATATTGCTGGGCTTTATAGCTTTGTGGCAGGCAGAAGTTTCTTAATTGCAGGATAATGGCTTGGTGTGGGCACAAGCCTTTTGCCTAATAGTTATGAATTACTTTGTGCAGATAAATGAAACCCACATCAAATAGAAAGCATAGATGTATTTTTCCAATCTGGTTAAGCGAGAGAAGGAGGAAAGCTAGCGTGGAAAGGAGGTCAAACATAAGCCATAGCAAGGTTAAAAATCTTGGATTTAAAAATTGACCTTGAAAATACGGTTCAGCCTGCTGCCTTTCAACACAATGTGTCCTGTGGTCCAACACCCCTGTTTTAAACTGTTAAAGTCCTTCCTATTCCTTAAAGAGAAAAAGAGGCAACACCTTCTCACTAGAACTATCAAGACTGAGAGATGGAATTCTGATTCTGCAAAAAATGCCCTCTAACACAGGCCTGAGGGAATTGTCTGAGTGGAGGGGAGAAAAAAGTAATTGAAATGTTAGATTTGTTTTTGTTGTGTTTGAAATTGTGCTGTCCTTATTGTTTTCAAATAGCAGAATGGTTTCTTCATGGAACTTTTACAACTGAAAACCTGCAACCCAGTTAACAATAACTCTGTTTTCACCCTACTTCAGAACTGATTTGTCTGGATTTAGCTATAGGGACAGTCCCTGCCATCTTCTGCCAGAGATTTTTCTCCTTCAGACTTAATCCACGATCCAGATACATGATTATTTCAATTTTACATTTAAAAAGGAGTAGAAGATTGATTTGAATCCCAAGGGAGGAGAAAGAGGCACAATGATGTTGAATCTTTTGTTCCCAGAAGAACCAGGAAAGAATTAAGATTACTGAAGAAGTATAGTTTGGGTTAGACCAACCGTCTTAATCCATGTCAGTTAAAAAGATGATTTTTCCCTACTTGTTGGACATGTTAGACTTAAGCATGTTTGATTTATGATAAGACTCAGAAACATCTGCGTTTTGGAGCACCAGCAAATACATATTTAAACAATGGGGCTCCCTTGGGGGAATATAGGAGAAAAATGGCATTCTTTTGCAAAGAATTCAGTGTTTTTCACTCCATGAAATATCTTGTTTTGTCTTGAGAAGTAGTCTGGAGAAAACATGATTACTTAACCTATTGTAAAGGAGTCCAGCAACTTTCACCTTTATGTTACTGGTATGAATATGAACCAAGTTACTATTTGCTTGCCTTTGAATGCCCCACATGAAAAGAATCAGTCATCTCAGTATCATAGAATCATAGAATAACCAGGTCGGAAAAGACCCACCAGATCATCGAGTCCAACCTATTCATATCAAACACTAAACCATGTCCCTCAGCACCTCGTCCACCCATCCCTTAAACCGCTCCAGGGAAGGTGACTCAACCCCCTCCCTGGGCACATCTTAGAAACATGTGGAACTAGTTGGCAGTCTGAGGACTTGTCTGCACTCAGGATTAACTCTGATTTCAGGAATTATTTTAGCTTATGGTTCAAACCCACTGTAGATAAAGTCGTGCAAGCTGTGACTGCCATCTGCACCATTTGATGGCTGACCTGGGGACTATTCTAACTTCAGATGAGGCTGAAGCAAAGGAAACAGTTTCTGAATGGTTACACATCACAAATGAGCTCTCAGGATGTACTTGAGCAGTTTATTTGAAGTTTTTCAGGAAAAAAAGTGTTGAGGGTATCAGAAGATAAACATCTGTAGCATCATTTTGAGTTCAAACCTGCACTTGGTGGAGATTCTGTTCTGTAACCACATGCTATACTGTATATGCATTGATACAATTAGAAACAGGCTTAAGACTAACATTTAAATTTACTAGTAAACTTCTCAGACTTCATTAAGCCAGGTCTTTGACTGCATGGTGTGCCTGCTCCTTTTGAATCCAGACATCTCTACATTTAAGAGACTTACTTGCCAGGCTTTACAAACTGACCTCTGTAGCTCAGCATAGTCAGTATACTATGACAAAGGTGTGATTCGCTGTACAGCCCACTGTAAACTATTAACATCAACAAAGAGGCCAGAGCAGAGAGGCAGAAATATGTCTGTTTCTGCAAGGTTTCCACGTATAGAGAAAGCAGAAAAAAGTAATGATCTACATTTCAGCTGCTTTTCTAAATGAGCGTATTAAATAAAGTGACAGGCTAGTAGCTTTCTCTTCCTGTGTAGGGCTATGCCAAACTAGAGTGAGGAAGCCTAGGGTCTTTTAAAAGAAGGTGTGAAAAACACTGGGACAAGTGTAGAATTTTAGAAAAGAGCCAAAGCCTCTGTCCACCCTTAGAAGAGCAGAATGACAGAGCTCTGGCAGCCATTGCAGCCACCACCAATTTATTTACGAGTTCCTGGAGTTGATCCAGTGTAATTATGGGCCTGAACTCCAGATCAGATTCACTTGACATTTGAGAAAGTCTATGGAAAAACAGTAATAATAAACTGATAATAACCATCCATCTCATAAACAAGAAAAAATAAAGGGAAAAGAAAGGGCAGGTGGGGAGAGGGAATGGCAACATAATCCCCAAAAGATTTCCTGCTTGTCAGGAGATACTTTCAGCATCTACCTCTTTGTATTTCATAAAACAAGAAATTTTGGAGCAAGTCCTGACTCATGACAGTGCTATTGCAATTACCACACTGGAAAAAATGAAAATGAGGGTGCAAAGGAAGCTGGGATAAGCTGGGACAGCAGTTTCTTTTGGTGGGGTAGATAGTTTGTGGCATTTATCCAAGCATGCTCATCACCTGAATTATATTACCATGAAGCCTTGACTTTGGAAAAAGATGTTTGAAGAAACTGTGCTCTAGCATATGATTTGTTTTCAATTTCATGCACAGTATAGAATATACTTTTTGTACTTTACTGCATGTCTCTGATTCTGCTTGTTCATTTCATTGGCACAACATGGATGAATCTTTGTATTTAAAACATCTGCTGTCTTATATCAGGGTTTATATTTCAGTGTTCAATCCTTTCCATCTGAATCACTCCACGCTATTTTCTATAGAATTTCTGTAAGACTGCTTTAGAAACCAAACTCTCTGGGAGTTTTCCAGAGAAAAATATTTTTCAGGTAAGATAAGTTGATTAATTCTGCTGAATGGAAAAGGCGTCTTCTCTGACAAGAAAGAGGGTTGATATTTAGTTTAGAGTAGTCTCAAGTATTTTATTTCAGGTGATGGAATTGAATTGCAATTTCTGAGTCAAAGTTCAGCCAAGCAAGAACAATTATTGACATCTATACTGTGCCTAAACAGCATATTGTGAGTTTTCCTTATGTAGGTTTCAGAACATATACCCTACATCTACATAAGTACAAAGGAGTTCATGTATGAAAATGTATTGCCTTGGAGGAAGCATTCCAATTAGCTGCTTTCATCAAACAACAGCAACCAAATGTCGAGTGCCCTGACAATCAATACTGAGCATGGTAACATTAGCCAGTGTCTAAAGGAAAGGGAATCCTGGATGAATAAATGGGGTTATCGGCCCAGAACATGTCGTCTTCAAGTGACCTGCTTTACCATGTGCACCTGACTTCTCAGGAACTTCTGCTTGCAACTGGACTGAGCAACTCCGATTCTGAAGGAGAAAGTGTGTTATAAAAGGAAAGAGCACAGTTGTATGCAGAAAAAAATCAGTTCTCAAATACCCAGTATGTTTCCTCAGGTTAAGTGCATGGAAGACACACACTTTGAAGTGGTTTAGCCTAGGTTATGCAGCCCATTTTCCCTGATCTGATAATGATATCATGCATTTCTGCTTAGGAACTATATGTAGAACTGAAGTTCTGTGTTGTTTAGCTTGAAGAGTTTTATTTGGCTTCTTATTTATCTTTATTTAACTTCTTTGTTTGACATTTATATAACATTTTAGGATTTTGTGTTATTTCTGTATGCTCTGATACTTCCATCTGTAAACATGTGTCTCATAGGTCTTGAGGAGGTGACTTAGCAGTCTGAGGCACTGGTGGAAGGTCAATAATAAAAGTGTAATATAAACAAATGGATTTTTTTATTTCTTTTTCTTACTCACCATACGTCTGTCTTTAACCAGACATATCCTTTTTTTTGTTCCTGGTGAATTTGTTGGGGCAGAATTTGAGAACACTGACTATTGTCTGGAACAGCTTTACTAGAATAGCAGCTCTGCCTGGGCTGCTGGATAGCTGGAAATCCTAGACACATGCACTGTGCACTGCAGATCCACTCCATAAACTATGCAGTACTTCCACAGTGTTAGACCTTCTCAGCACATGTTGCCCAGATGAACTGCACAACCCATAGGAAAACCACTTACTGTGCAAAGTCAGATTAACTACATAATTTTTGAACTGTTCATCTGATACTTTACCATGCTGGGGTTACAGTTATTTTTTATTCTGCACATACTCATAGATTTCTACTGGATATTTCTGTGGGTGTAAATCAACTGACTTTTTTTATTTAATAGTTTGCATGTCTCTCAATGATGAGACACTGTTACCTGGAAAAAAGCCCTATTTTTATTTGGGACCAGTGCATAAAATTCAGTGAGACACTGTTGTAGTTGATCGGCTGAGGTTGCATCCAAACCACTGAACTCGGTGGAATGTTGGAGCACAGAGTCACACTGAATGAAGCTTTCAGCTACTGATGACATCTGAAGAACATCAAGGGAAAGTTGAGAGCCCTAGTAAATATCCTTCAGAAAGCAGCTGGCACCGCAGTATGGATTTCAGCACGGGCAGAGGGCCTGTTTGCCACAGAGTTTTCTTCACATTATTTGGTGTAACAGTCCTCACATGGAGCTCATATTTATTAAGTTAAATAGTGTTTCTAGATTAATACGTGGGATTTGAACTCTGTTCCTCAATTTTTTTTCCAGTACCATCTAGCAGTTTCACAGCAGATATTAAAAAGTGAAGCAGTTGCCATACAAGAGGAAAAAAAATAATAATTTCATAATGACAAGAAACATCACCATTAGCAATCCTGGTTTGCTTTTCATAAGAATTTTGAGAGTTATTGGCATCAAATATGAAGTCAATAGTATCTAAGGGGAACTTGATGTTTGTGTTCCAGAAGTGCTGCCTTCCCTTGTGAATACTGAACTGCACTCAAGTGCATCC
Organism: Piaya cayana; assembly: GCA_013389865.1. Taxonomy (NCBI): domain Eukaryota; kingdom Metazoa; phylum Chordata; class Aves; order Cuculiformes; family Coccyzidae; genus Piaya; species Piaya cayana. The sequence continues at coordinate 98,708 of WAAB01005564.1, forward strand.
TGGTGACTTCAGAATGGTACACAACTGTGCAGACAGCTGTTCACCGGTGATGTGACTGTGGTGCAAGGAAGATTTTCATCTATAACACTAACAGCCTTGAAATAGGGGTATATACAAATAGCATAAAAACTGTTCCTCAACCTTCCAGGCTTCAGCAGGCTATGCAACTGTGGCATGAGTTTGCAGTCTGTTGTTGCTTTCTGGAATGACATATAAAAATGAGACGGAGTAAAATCAGTGTTGGTCCGTTCACATGGGTCCCACATGGGAAACCCTGAGGGTCCCAGTCCTTGTTTTAAGTCCTTGTACTGGTGTAATTAAGCTTACAAGGTTATTATTTTGTCCATATGCACTTCCAACTTCAGTTTCCACAGAGGTGTTTTTCTGCACAAATGTGCTTGTATTCCCAGTGCTGTGAGGGAGCATTCAAGTTATAAACAGCAATGTAAATAAAAATCTTAGAATCATAGAAAGGTTTTAGTGGGAAGGGACCTTAAAGATCATGTAGTTGCAAGCCCCCTCCAGACCAGACTTCTCAAGGCCCCATCCAGCCTGGCTTTGAACACCTCCAGTGAGAGGGCAGTAACAACTTTCCTGGGCAACTTGTTCCAGTGTCTCACCATTGTCATTGTGAAGAATTTCTTCCTAATGTCTAATATAAATCTTCCTCCTTCCAACTTAAAGCCATTTTCCCTCATCCTATCACTATATGCCCTTGTAAAATGCCCCCCCACACACACCTTTCTTGTAGCCCCTTCAGGTACTGGAAGGCCACTATAAGATATTCCTGGAGCATTCTCTTCTCCAGGCTGAACTATCCCTACTTTCTCAGCCTGCCCTCATACAGGAGCTGCTCCAGCCCTCTGATCGTGTTCATGGCCCTCCTCTGGACCTGTTCCAACAGTTTCATCTCCTTCTTACGTTGGAGATTCCAGAACTGGACACAATACTGCAGGTGGGGATCTCACCAGAGCAGAGTAGAGTGGCTGAATCATCTCCTGCTGGCAACATTTCTTTTGATACAACCCAGGATATGGTTGGCCTTCTGGGCTGTGAGTGCACATTGCTGGCTCATGTTTTGCTTCTTATCAACCAGCACCCACAAGTTGTTTCTGCAGGGCTTCTCTCAATCATGTTGAGCCTACGTTGAAACTGCAGGTTGCCCCAACCCAGCTGCAGTTCCTCGCACACAGAAGTTGTTTCAGTAGTTCACTCACAATGTCTTTACGTATGTTAGCTTTGCAAAAAAGCAAGATGTTTACTTGCAAACATATACAATTAGAGTTTTAACTGCTTCGGTTTACCAAACATTTTGCTGCTTGTATGGGAGAAGTCTGCCTACTGGGAGTACTTTTGCTGTAGAACTTCTTGGTTGTATAGAAAAGATTACTTTGCCCTGCTTTGGAGTAAAACATTTTTATTTTACATAGCCAAATCATTAAACAACCTGCAGTCAGCTGGAAAAACATGAGAGGAAGAATCAGGAACATTACCTGTTTAATTTTGATATTTTTAAGTTAAATGTTTTTACTTCGGATTTGGAAGTGACAGGTCAATTTTACGTTTGGGTTATTTTTCAAAAATACTGCAAACGTGTCAAATAAAATTTCGGTTGAAACGAAACACCTTAGAAAAATCACAATTGATATTTTTTTTTTAAATTATTATTATTGTGGTTCACTGAATCTGAAATCCATGACCCATTTTTCTTCATGGGCACTCTCTGACCACTACTCAAATATCCAGAAATATTTTCCACATGAAACTGTGTCTTGATCTCTTGAGATGGAGCTGGAGTCATTGTGGTTGAAGCTGGGAGACGGAAGTGGGTGGTCCTGAAAGATACACTAACAATAGTAATTTACCTGGAGCTCTCTGTGCTGAAATACAGACTTCCCATGAAGACCCACAATTACAAATACTTAAAGATATGTGAAAAGAACTATTTTTTAAAACTAGTCCCTCCCAAGTCTTATAGCTGCCATGTCGTACAAATATACAGTATGAATCATGTTAGCAGTCTCTGGAAAAGTCTGAGTTTCTTGGAATTGTTTGCTAGGATCCTGCAGTTTAATAGTTTATTTATTATTTATTTTCTCTCTTACACTGACGTGTTAGCTACAGATGTGACAGTGGCCAGGAAAATAAAACAATAAAATGGAGATACTTCTTATAGGCAAACCACATCAGAGGATATAAGACTGCACAAGGAGAAACTGGAGCCTAGGATGACTTCTGTCTACAAGACTGAAAATATTTGCAGCCTCACTTGCCATGTTTGTTGTCAGAAAAGCTACATGGAACCCATACTCCTCCAAGCCAGTGTGTTTACATCTCATTTAAATGAAATAAAGACCCCATTTTTGGCTTTCCTAAAGTCACTTTCAGAGAAATGGAATAAGGTTGTTTGAAAAGGAAGGCCCTAATTTAAACAAGTAACAGTCTGTACAACTCAGAGCTTTTTCAGCAAACTGAATTAATGAAGGAACAAAAAGACTAAACAGATACATTTTGTCTCCTAATGAAATACCCCAACTTCTTTTAGGCCTAAATAAAACATTCAAGGCAGGAATTTAATAGAAATACAGATTTTATGAAGCAAGTTCTTGTTTTCTACCAAGTGATATAGCAAGTAGTTTGGTGACCAAGCAGTTTTTCTTTGTTACATGACGGTATTGTGGTCTTTTGTACGGAAAACCTGATCATGCAATGGAAATACTGTCTTTAGTATAAACTGGTTTTGCTAATGCTCATATATTCACTGATTGTCTACAGCATGACTCAGATAGCAAGATTATGTAGAAAACACAGCATGTGCCATCAGCTATTACTCACAACCACCAAAAATGCAGGTCAAGGTGTCATTCGTCTGCAAACTCAGTCTCTGAATATATACAGTTTGTGTGAGAATCAATGCACACATTTCCAAAGTGATCCAGAATATTGCTGCTATATTGTAGGCAGTAAAGGCAGAAGATACAAAAAAATGTTTTGAAAGACGGGCTCGTAAATTCACTTGCAATGCTGACACAGCTTTACACACATGTCCCCCAGCCCTAAAGATGTTGTTGCCAAAGATTTGTGTCTGGTGGTAAGCAACAGCAAAACATGAAAATGCAATAATCCCAGGTCTGACACTGTGTGCAGGAGTAACTCACATAACAGTGATCGTTTTGCAAAGATCAGAAATTATTTAGTGCTAAAACACATTCTCTAATCCAACAGTGAAAACACCTCAAATCAAGGACAAATTCTTTTCTGTCTTTTCTTGTTATTTATTTATTTATTCACTTAGGCTCCTACTGAACATATCAGTGAAGTACTTGGGAATCCTCAGAGAATACAGTAGTTAGAATAAAATAGTAATAGATGAAGATTTCAAGCTGAGCATATGCTGAAATGATTTGCAAAATTTATGTTGAGGAGTGAGCTCACAGCTCACAAGCTGTAGTTGACAGATATTTATGGCAGAAAACGTTGATACTTTACAGTCTAGGTTTTCTTATTATTTTCTTCAGCTATTTGAGGTCCAAAGAAGTGCTGTAATAGCTGGCAAAAAAAACCCCAAAAAACCCAAAAAAAACCCCAACCAAAAAAACCCCTGGAACATAGCAGGGTCTGGTAGCAAACATCTCTTCATTGATATACTCCAGAGTCTGGGTACTGAAGTTGGAGATGACCAAGGGAGGGCCTTTGCTTGGGAAAATCCCTAGAGGCAAGTTGCATTAACTCTGAACCCCCAGCATGTTGCTGTGACAGTAGGGAAGAGCCAGAGCAGAAACAGTCATACAGCTAAAGGTTTTTAAAAGCTCAGTGGGCTTAATGTCATGGGAAGGTCATGTGGAATGAGATGCCAGACTGCACTCTGAGACCTTTCTCCTATTGTGTACAGATGGCTATGTAAGGTTGAAAGACGGCTATGGCAGTGGAAAATCAGGCTCTAAGGCTCTAAAGCCATCTTTCACTAAATGTAAAATCTTTACATTTTAGCCAATTAAAATATCACCATGTTTTCAATTAACCTGTAAATCCATGATCTTGAAGCCTGCCCAAAACCACTAAAAAAGCCAATACCTGCAACATAGATGTCACAAGTCAAGGAACAAGTGTGCTTCATAGGTCTGTATAATGAAGACACTTGGGGCAGGATTGCCTGTAGGTTTGTAGATTTGGCCTAAACTGAGGAGGCTTAGCTCAATTAATTGGAAGCTGTATCATCTGACAATAAAGTTGGATCTTCTCCCTGTGCTTCTCTGGTTTTCTACTAATTATCAGCTATCTTTACACTCAGGTGCAACTCCCCATATTCTTCGTAATCATTCTCAATAAAGTAAATAACTCCCCAATCTACTGTGAGTATAATTAGATTTCATTACTTCACAACTGAGCCATGAGAGAGCTGTAAAATGTTATATTTCATGCTAGAAGCAATGAGGAAAACATGGAAAAGTACTTACTGACGGTGCTGGCATCTGTAAAAGGATGAGGTTCGTGGTGCTCTGTGTATGCAGATCATCAAATACAGAAGCATGAAAGAGGAAAGTTCACATAGGAGAGACTGGAGTACCATGAGAGTACTTATGCAGGGTTAAGAAGTTATTTTTTGCATTGGAAAAGGCAAGAGAGAGTGTGTAGATAAACATCTGATTGATGGAGATGAGGACTGTGTGAGTTTGTTATTCAGACATCCACTCCTGTCTTGTCTCCTGCTTCTTTGTTAACATTTGAACTTGAATGAAAATGAGCAGTTGTGAAAGCTGATGGAGACTTGAAGTTCTATTTTCTACTGTTGTATGGCCTTTTTATGCTGCCAAAGCGACAAAAAAGCACGGAGAGGGGAAAGAGCAGCCTGCTGCTAACAGTGTCTCATGTGAAGCTTTCATGGTTGGAGCCCATGAGGTGATTCCACGGCAGATTTCTTTCCAGTCTCATAGACAGGTGACCCTCAGGTGACTGTGCTGTTAGTTTACGTGCCGAGTATGCCAAGTATAAGATGCATAGAACACTTACATAACATTTATGGGTGCTGGTTAGTAAAATTTAGTACAAAATAGAAACCAAGGAATACACTAAAGCAGCTCACTAATCTTTTCTTAGGACAGGGCAAACATTTTCTAAATTAGTAGTTTCAAATTTGAAAATACTGTTTCACCAGTGTTATTATGTCAAGGTGTTTATTTCATATTGGAAATATTCATACTTAGTAGAAACAAACTTGGTTAAGGCTCATTACAAAGGTCTTAGAATAATAAAGCTCTTATTTATTACTATTATATCAGAAAAACTTCTATTTAAAAAAAAAAATCCAAGCAAAAAATTGGATTTTTTTTTTATTTTAACAAAATTATCTATATCTATTGACATTACTCTTCTTGGGTTTTTTTTTTTCAAATTTTGTAAATATGTTTCAAAATGTCATAATTTCCTGTGAAACCAAAGTTTCAGTTCTGCCACAGCCTTGTCCTATGTGGCACGATGGTTAATTTCTGTGATTATGCCAGTACATCCAAACTTGCAGGAAAGAAAAAAAGTAAGAAAATAAATTGAGAAGTAGCTTACGCAGGTTTTAGTAATGAACATATCCTAAGTAACTCAAGCATGCATGCAATTATCCCTGTAACAGAACTAGTTCTACTTGTGTGCTGGATCTTTCCAGAAATAAAGCTCTGCCTGCCCTCTGACACTGTTTTATGTAGGAGACATCAGTCATGTGGTACAAGCCATTCTTCTGGTCACTTCTTTTCAGCAGACTGGAATAAGAAGACAGACTTTGTTTAAATGTGTGGCAAAAATAATCACTCATAAAATCATGGAATCTGAATGCAACCTCTTGGGGCCTTTTACAGCTGCCCTGCTTTGCTCTACTGTACTATTTAAGATGCTTATTATTGGCATACTTAATCATTCATCTACAAATGCTGAAATCTCAGTTCTCTTTCTGAACTGAGTATTTTTAATTTACTCACCTAAAGTCAGAGACTTTTATTTTTCAAGTAAATTTAACAAATAATTTCTCTCTTTTTCTCTCAAATCCCTTTTCAGAAGATTAAAAGAGGGAATATTTAAAGAGGATATAATATCCTAAGGCATTCATCTACTTAATAAGATTGATCCTGCCTAAGAAGACTGTGGATAATTCAAGCTATCTGACCAAATCACTTCTCATTTCTAAAAACGTCTTCTTTAGGCTAGAGATTAGGAGGAAGTTTTTTACGGAAAGGGTCATTAGGCATTGGAATATGCCGCCCAGGGAGGTGGTTGATTTGCCTTCCCTGGAGGTGTTTAAGGCACGAGTAGACGAGGTCCTGAGGGACATGGTTTAGTGTTTTGTGGGAATGGTTGGACTCAATGATCCGATGGGTCTCTTCCAACCCGGTGATTCTGTGATTCTGTGATTCTGTGATCAGGTTGTATACAGTACGATGGATGAAGGTAGAGAGATGTGTAGGCAGTAGCAAGTACAGCCAGGTAACTTCTGGTACACTAAGGACCAGAGAGAGAACTGCAAAGACCAGGAAGAAGTTTCTGTGCTACTGTAGCTCTTTTTTTAAGTTAAAAAGGAACCAAAATCAAGTTCATGACTTTAGTTAGTTCAAGAACATGTAAATCAGAATTCACAAAGATGTAGTGTGCTATCTACAGAAAACATTTCCATTTGCTGGCTCCTCCCATCTGGATTTACTGGATTATGGCCAAGGAGTTGTAACTGCCAAATTCTTCTCTAACAGAAAATCCATCTGAGCAGAATTTAGTATTGGCAGAGGATGTTTGGAGACATGTGTGAAAAATTAGGAACCCTTTAAGAGAAGAAGTCACCCAATTAAAAGTGTGCAGAAAGTAATCTATCATTCCCATCAAATCCCTTTTGATTTCAAGTACCAAAATAATAACTGGATCAGACCCCACTTGAATCTAGAGCTGGCTGAGCTGTTTGTTATGAGTTTGCCATTATTTTTGGAGACAGTAAAGATATAATCTTTTTAATGTTTTTAATTCTGTTTTCTATGTAATTGCTTTGCAGAATACTTTGCACAAATGATTTTCAGTCCTTTCAATCTTTAGAATAGCTCCCTTTGAGAGCTACTCTTTTTTAGAGTAGGTTTGGAATTACTTCACGTATTGAACCCTTCAATTTGTGATTACTTGTTAGTTAAAACCTGAGTTATTCCACATATTTGGTCCAACCCCAGTTCTGAAGCATGTCCCCGAGAGAGAAAAATGATCATATAGTATTTAATTCTCTATGTCAATAAATATTTGAGTTCTATTATTTTATCCCAAATTATATCTCTTTTATCATAGCTTCAGGGTGTGTTACGAGTTACTCTGTACTCTGCTAATCAAGAAGAATGTGTCTATTATTCTCCACATTTCTTTCTGGAGACAGTGACTGTTTCTAGGCAAGCAAAATGTTCACCTCACCAGACAAATCACTAGAAGTCTGAACAGCCCAGTGATTTCCAGCCTTTTGGCTTCTGTGATTGATTAAGAGAGATCTATGCATTCCAGAATGAAAGACAAACAAAACACATCCTTCAAGAACATCTTCTGTAACCAGTGCAATGCAAAGCTAATAAATTATTCTAGTATTTGGTAATGAGAATTTAGTGAAGATCACTGAGAAGCTGCTTAACCTGAGAAGCTTCAGGCATAAACTGTCACATACAGCATCCCAGATACAACCAGTGAAGATAAAATAACTTCATAATAACTATAAAATTTGTAGACTATATTCTTATGTTGGCACAACTACTTCTTGATGTAATGAAAGTTAATTATCTTTTCCCTTGTGCAAGTTGTGGTATACCTGTCACCTTTGATTTGACAGCTAGTGACAGTCTCTTTCATAGAATCAAAGCACAATTCAGGTTAGAAAGAGCTGCTGGAAGTCATCCAGTCCAATCTTGTGCTTAAAACACAGCTAAATTCACTGTTAGATTAGGTTGCTCAGGGCCTTGCCCTGCTGAGTTTTAAGTATCTGAAAGGATGATATTTCTGAAAGCTCTTTGCACAACTTGTTCTGGCATTCTGCTGCTCTCAAGGATTTTTTTCCTTGGAAATTGGAATTTCCTTCTTACATCTCTTTCTCTGTTGCCTTTTTGGCTGCTGAGCTCTAAGAAGAGTGTGTCTCTATATCTTCTCTATAACTATACAAAAGATAGTTAAGACAGCAGTTTGATTCCCAGTTTTTGCCTTCTCTTCTGAGACTCAGTTGCCTCAGCCTTTCCTTGCAAGTCATGCACTCCAGCCTCTTAACCAGCGTAGAGGTCTCTATTAATATATGTTATAATTTTCATGTTTTCTACAATTTCTTACAATTGCTACCTTAAAAATCAAAAATCCTTGAAATTAAAATACTTATTTTTTTCCCTTGCAACTGCCAGTGTATTCATTGTAACCTGATCATCCCAACAGAGAACTTCTTGAAAAATGTAACCAGCTTTTCTAGTCATCTGGTCTGTGGAAGAGTGAATTACTCTATCAAGGCAGCCAAATTTAACAAGGAAAAGAACCAGATTTAGCAACCATATAAAAAACAGACACTGTTTCAAGAGATGTAAGATATTCTATCCAGATATCAGTGCAGGCAGATAGCACAAACAAGTTCTTAACTCCCTTTTTAAAGGTTGATGGAGAATGTATTTATCTAAAACTTAAAAATCCTAAAATAACAGTGTGCATGTACGCAGGGATAAAGATTATATGTGCATTTCTGGATCCATGCCAAGGAAGAGTAATGACAGTGTGAACAAAATTAGGGCACTGAACCTCTTTTTTCCTCAGAAAATATTGAGTTAGCATAGAGTATAGAAGGCATTAATGTAATAAAAGTATCAATTCATCTTTCATTTCAGTAGAACAGAACAAAGGTGGAGTGGCAGATTTCTCTCGCTGAGGACTCCTTAACTACACATTCAAACCAGAGAGCATCCTCTGCCCCCAGTTCTATTCCCGTGTTCATGGTAACTATTTAAATTCTGTGTAGAAACTGGACTTATGCTCCTGGCTTTATCCATCCATTGCTCTGGGACAGGGAAGCCCCAGCATTCGTGTCCATCCAAAATGAATTAAGTCATGAACTGAAGGGAGGAGTAAGCACTGTACTGAGAGCTGGGATGAGTGCTTGATGTTCCCACTGACCCTTCTGCAAGTGGGTCAGTGGCCAATTTGTGCTCTCTGCGTGGCTGGGAGCACAGGCTGCCAGCTGGGAGTGAGTCAGCTGAGCTGCACTAGCCCTGCACAAGCTTGTGGTCAGTGCTGAGCGCTTGCTGGTTTCCTTCTAGAAATGCTTCACCCCCTCCCTGCTGTGGGGAGAAAGTTAACCATGCTTTCCGGAGACTCCAAGGATAGCTGTTCATTTCTGAGGACCAAGAGGTGACTGGCAGTCTTGGCTGCCTGCTGGTGGCTGTTCCGCTTCTGGGTGGGAGGGTTGAGCAGCTTCCCCAACCTCATAAGCTTCAGCCATGCTCTGCAGCTGACCTGGTGCCAATTCACTTACTGTAACTGGTATATTTTTATCTCATCCTTGTCATCAGTGACATCAACTGCAACTCCAGCTGCAGGGAAGAAGAGAACCTCTGCCAGGTATGGGGTTGTTTTTTTATACATAGGAGGATTCGACTTGTTTATTGAAAGCAGCGGCATTGATCAGTCATGTCACAGGACTCCTGTGCATTCAGGGACCAGCGGGACAGAATTCTTTCCCATCCATTCATACCAGGTGTAACTGCTGGGGTAACAGACGCAGGAGGAAGTCAACAAATTCTTAATCAAGCTGGCTTAGTAGTAGCTTAATCTGACTACATTTCCAGGATTTCTGGACTTATGCCCAGAAAGCAAACCCAAAATATAATAGAAATGATTAAGATAAATACTATTATAAAATAATAGAATATATTATAGAAATTATAATGATATCAATTGTTATTATATTTTCAAACTGAATATGTAGGCATATATATTAACAGCTGGGCTGTTAATGCCCAGAATTTCTTCCTGTATGCACTGTGCAAAGGCAGGACTTTTCTGCTATTCTGTTGAGCATACAGCAAGCATAGTGGGCTTAGTATCTGCCCTACATGTATGTATTATGCTTTTGAAGTGCTTATGGGCAAGATATCCATTGTGTCCCAAATATTTCAGACTTACATGGCCCACACCCAAGAAAAAGCCAAAACAAGTACGGCTTTAGCTGTTTGATTTATTTGTTAAAAAAAGGCTTCAAGGCTCTTCCTGCATGACTTAGTTAGCTACTTACTGTTGAACTGGTAACATTTTTGATCTTTCTTCCTTTCTTCCATTAGCCTTGCCACTCTGCCTGTTTTGATTTAAAAAATAGTTACTACAGAAATTTCGAAAGGATAATTATCTCAGGAAATACTTGTGTTCTCTGGAAACCAATGTCATAAAATACCTATGGATTTACTTCAAAGGAGAGAAAAGTTTAAAAATAGAAACACTGGCAAATTAGCTCATTTATAATTTTTTATCTGCCTATTTCAGATTTTTAGCTACAGGCAAACCTTAACGTAGGGTAAACTTTGGCTTAAGAAGGCACTATTGTTTGTTATGAAATGATGCTCAAGAACAAGCCCAATGGAAACCATTTGTCAATAAAACCCTGGTACAGTTAGGAAGCTGTTCACATGGTCTGTATTCACACTGTCATGTAAAGCACTAGTTATCATGGTGTCAGCCACCATACAAAATTCACAGTTATAAAGGGACACTGCTAAACAGTTTCAAAATGAAATGTCAAGTTGGAGCATCAGACATTCAGCTGAGCTGTGTTCTAGGAAGACACTAGAAATATCTTATAGACATTTAGTAAAGGAAAGCATATGGACTCGTGTAAATGAACTTTAGCACACAAAAGTGAGGTACCAAGGAAAGTAACAAATGATGCTTGCCACCTGTTCAGCATGAAAGAATACCTTGAAATTAGAGAACAGTGAGAAAAGGCGGCAGATGTAAAGGATACTTCTGCTGAAGATGGTTTGCAGTGGATTGTTGTCCCAGGAGAAGGATAGATACATCTTACCCAGGCAGTGATCCTGCACACAAACAACAGTTGCAATGTTAACACCATGTAGGCTTTACCCAGCATGTTTAAAACATTAGGCAGTATAGCGATGAGCTGACCATGGGAAGAAGAGAGCCAATTCACTTGTGGCTTTGAGACAGCAGGAGCTCTGAGAACTGGAAAGCTAACAGAAAGCCTTGCAATGGGTAGTTAACAAACTGGGTACAAAGGAGACTTTGACCCTCTGGTTCTCTCTGGTTTTTCCCTTTTGAAAGGCTTTGGGCTTGCTCAGATCAGACTGGCTTTGGGGTTAGAGAAAGGCTTGGGTTCTCTGCTCAGAGTAATAGATTGTTTAATTTTCTGTGAGGGTCTTACCAAAAAGGGTCTGCACTAGCTACCATAGCATTTTCAGGGCAAGTCTGTTTCAAAGCTCTGCGAAGGCTGCAAAGCTGCACACTTTCCTGGCTAGTTCTTTTCCCAGTTAAGGAGAAGAGCCAGCATAGAACCCTTCTAGTGACTACAAAATGAAGGAAACTGGCTGGTACTTAGCATTGTTTCAAGTAAAGTTTGCTAGAAGAAAGAGAAGCCATCAGTTTTCTGCTTTATTGCTGTTGAATGAGTGAGCTCAGCTTTTCCTCTTTCTCATGTTTTGCTTCTTTGTCTTCCCTCTCACTAATCACAGCCAGGGTCCTCAGTGCACTACCTTTCCTCCTATTCCAACAGTCCCTCTTGTCTCCTATTTCAACAATATTTTCCCCATTACATCCCTTATATCCAGATTTGTGTAATATAAGTAAAGCAAATGATTCAGAAAGAAAGGGAACTAACAAGCCATGGATCTATCATCACCTCCTCCCTCAATTCGTCTCCGTTGTTATATCTCACAAACCTGACCATTGTTTGTCCTTTTAACTTGCAAGTTAAGACCAGGAACTCTACCTTTGCATGCAGTTGGGCAGCACACCATTCAGTGGGGCCCTAATTTCTGCTCAGGGCATTGCTATAATATTAATTACAGTAATGGAGAGCCCCAAGTGTGCTTTGGCTGGAGCTGAACCATAACAAAAAGCAAGGCGATATGCTATAAGCAGGGAAGAAGCTCACTCTGCCCCGACGATGGAGTTTCTCACTTTTGCCAAAGACAGAATAACAGTTTACATTTTTCTTTCCTGAAAAAGTACAGCAGATTCCCTGTAGGAGAGCCCGGGGTGGGTTCTAGCCCAAGGTTTTCCTTAATAAGCTGGGCACAGAGCTGAGTAGTGCCCTCAGTACACCTCCATACATCCATCATGGAATATCTAGATGAAAGCCATCCTCCAATAACTCCCTAGCACCATAACTGGCTTGATCCACCTGCAGTCAGAGTTCTCCCTGTCCAGGGCTACATTCCCTAGGCAGAGTACCTCAACAAATCCACATGACACCTAGCCATCTTATTCCAAGAGCCTTTAACTCCAAATGGTGTTCCTTCATATTTTCACTACACATGCAGGTACGACTGGAATTTCTGCTGATTTTAAGAGTATTGCCTCCAAGGTAATTAGACAGGCTGGCATGTGCATATATTTTGACAGGAGTGGAACATCTATTGCTCTGCTAGGCAGCTATCTCAAGCCTGCATATTGTAGTCTAAGATATATTAGGTGGTATTTACCTTTGTACACTGGCACTAGTTGTTTAACTCCATGTATGTGGTGGAACTGCTCGGGCAGTGAGTCACAGCTCCTTTTCTGTGTAATGACAGAAGAGAATTTTAAGATTTGTTTGATGCTCACAAGCAATGGCTTCACTCAGTTTTCAGCTTCAAGATTGAGGCTGTCGAGCTGTCAAGTTGTTTTAACACAGCAGAAAGTATCAAGACAAAGGGTTAAAATGATGAGAATGCATGAACAGCTAGCAGATTTGTTAACTTGCAGATACTTTGCGGAAAACTGGAAATAGGGCTGTGGACTAGCCTTGAATTTGGGAGACCTGGCTTCTTCCCATCCTTCTGCCACTGCCACATTACATGAGACTGGGCAAGAGGTTTCACTTCCCTGTTTTACCTCCCACTCATGCTTGTTCTGTAAATAAGCATGCCTTGTTACTCAATCCTCATAAAATTTCTGTTAGTTTAATTTATTTTTCAAATAAGGACATTGAGCTGCTGGAGCATGTACAGAGAAGGGCACCAATGCTGGTGAAGGGTCTGGAGCACAAGTCTATGAGAACTGGCTGAGAGAACAGAGGCTGTTTAGTCTGGAGGAGGCTGAGGGGAGACTGATACCTCTATACAACTGCTTGAAAGAAGATTGCAGTGAGGTGTGTGCTGGTCTCTTCTCCCAGGTGACAAGTGATAGGATGAGAGGAAATGGCCTCAGGTTGTGTCAGGGGAGGTTTGAATTGAATATGAGGAAAGATTTCTGTACTGAAAGAATGATGAAGCACTAGAACAGACTGCCCAGGGAAATGGAGGTGTCACCATACCTAAAGGTGTTTAAAAAAAATGTCGATGCGGCACTTCAGGATATGGTCTAGTAGCCATGGCTGATGGTTGGATTTAATGCTCTTAGAGGTCTTTTCCAACCTGAAATTCTATGATTCCATGATTGATATGAAATACAAAACCACATTCATAGAGGGGTTGTAATCTGGTCTGAAAATCTTGAATGGAAATGCACTCTTACCAACCTAACTCAGATGAGAATCTTTCCCTGAATGATTTCAAAAGGTGATATGGCAAATCAAGTCAGAGAACAGAAAACTGGAGATTTTAATTTCTAGACATAGTCTCAGAAGATCATACCCTCGTATTTGTTCTGCTGTCATAGCTAGCCTTGCCCTGAGGAAAAGTATAGACTGAGAATCAGAGAAGGGATGAAAAAGAGGGCCTTGCTGGCACAATGGGCAGTGTCAGCACTCAGCTTGGGCAGTACCTGTTTTGGCCTTGACTGTCTCTCTTTTGGAAAAGAAAACTGGGTAAAGGGAAGGAGCTTTGTAGAAGTTTTGAGAGTTTTTCAGTATTAAAAATATTGTCCAAAGCTAGGCTCGCATGGGAAACATTTGCACCTTAATCATATTATATTTTCCACATTTGATCAATGATTGATCATGTTTAGTTTCTTCTTTGACAGTGGTTAATACCAGATGTTTCAGAAAAATGTGCAAGTAACCTTGTAAGAACCAGTCTAAGCTTAGCCTGCCCAAGGCAAGTTTACTCCTAAAGCCAGGGAGCTGGCTGATGGCCTGGCACATGAAGGTTTTTTTCCCCACAGTCATGGTTCAAACAAAGATGCAGTGATACACCAATTCCATAGATTACCTAATCAGTACACTGAATTATTTGTTTTTCCAAAGTACAACTTATTAGAAACAGAAAAGGAAGGAATGTTTTGATCTGTCTTGGTTTCTAACCTACCCAGATGAACTGAAACACTGAAGAATTATTTTAAGTGTTCTTCAAAGGGCTTTGTAAAAGATTTTGAGCCTTGAAAGTAGTGTCAGTTGCATTCATTTTGGGGACCATGCATCTATGCTCTACATGCTCCCTCCCAAAAGAAAATTAATAGTCAGAAGAAGGTTTGGGTGGTCTTCAGAGTTTTCAGAGTCTGAGTTCAGTCAAGTACCTGAAAGCCAATGTTTATTTGGCATTTACTTATACCCCATAATTCAACAGGTGAGGAACCAGTAAAACATTCTTGCACATAAAAGTTTCCAGTTCTCTGACTTCTGGCACTGACAAAAAAACCCTGCAAAACCAGTTTTTCTTGTGGTATTTCACCCTTTTTGGTCCCAGTCCCAGAAGAAAAACTGAGAAGTGTAAAAAAAAAAAAAGAAATCCTAAAAAACTTACTCATTAAAATTCAGGTAGCTACACTCTACCTTCAAAACAGAGTTCTTCTCTAGAAATGTACACGGCTGATGACATTGGCAGATCCTATGGTATGTCTTCTGCACAGTGTAGCTCTTTTCAGCTGGTTGCTTCCACTGGTTTTGGTGACTGAAGGTTCTCCATGTCTTTTATCAAAGAGAAACATTCAGGTTAAATACAATTTTAAATGTTTTCACTGTGACCATTAGGGTTTGTTTGCTCCTTCATAGCTTGCATCTGTCTTTAAATTGAGAGCAGACGTACTTGTGTGCTCCTCATGCTTACCTCTTTAAGCCAAAATATTCCTGAAGACAGAAGAGGGGAAAAAATTGCCTCTTCTCAGGTTCTCAATCATAGAATCACCAGGTTGGAAGAGACCCACTGGATCATCAAGTCCAACCATTCCACCAATCTCTAAACCACGTCCCTCAGTATCTCATCCACGAATGCCTTAAACACCTCCAGGGAAGGCGAGTCAACCACCTCCCTGGGCAGACCATTCCAGTGCCTAATGACCCTTTCTGTGAAGAATTTTTTCCTTATGTCGAGCCTGAACCTCCCCTGGCAGAGCTTGAGGCCATTGCCTCTTGTCCTGTCCTCTGTCACTTGAGAGAAGAGGCCAGCTCCCTTCTCTCTACAACCTCCCTTCAGGCAATCGTAGAGAGCAATTAGGTCTCCCCTCAGCCTCCTCTTCTCACAAATTCCACAACACTAATGTCCAACTTTTGATGCTAATGTAGTCTTTAGAGGGTCATATCTGAGGACAACACAAAGCCAGGAACAGCTACTGTTCAGGAGCACCAGCATGACTGGTACACCCTTGCCTCTGTACGGGGAGCATACCTTCGCGGCAGCAGAACCAGATTATTACTTCTCAGCTCTTCACAGTGTTTTCTATGTCTTGCCACTGTGGCAAGCCCTGCTTTGACTTATGAAAACTGTAAGCTTACTGTAATCGCACTGTAAGTGAACTGCATGTGAGTATCTTCATGAACTGCACTTGGAGTCACAGTTGGCAAACTATTTTGTTCTCACAAGCTGGTGCAGAGTCAAACATAGCCAAACTGTGCTAAGAGCTGATCTAAAACTATTTGTTTGTAGCAACTTTTCTCTTTTCTGCCCTTGTCCTTCACATTACCTTGCACAGAAGCTGCTGTTAGCCCATGGACACAATGTCAAAGGCATTTAAGGCTCAGTGCCATTGTAAAAGATTAAGACAAATTGGGGAGAGACCAGGATATTCTGGACAGTCAGATCAAGAACTGGTTCTAAAAGTGGAATTAAATTCATTTGGGGTGGAAGTACCTGCCTGGAAAAGCAGCATCTGCTGGCAGATCTTCCACTGGTGGATCATTTCTTTGTGAGGAGGAAAGTTTTCAACGCCTACTAATTCACCAGATAAAATGGGAGTGGAAAGAACTGCTGAATTATAAGCAAGGTGACAGGAATTACACTCTACTCCAGGTTCTCATCAACTGTTTTGAGTTTCTCCTACATTAAGTATTTTGAAGCCTCAGCCACCAGCTGAGAGTTGGGCAGAGGCATAAAGACTGCCACACAAAATTTAATGAGATGCTAAGTAAGTTGGCTGTGGTTCCTTGCATAGGTAAAGCAAAGAGACCAACTCTTGCCATCACCCAGGGATTTTTTAGTGTAATATAGACTGTGGGGTTTATAACTCGGGCTGCTTGGGATAATGTTTTGCCTTGCACTACTAACAGTTGCCCTGTATGACAAGAGTTACAAAGAGCATAACATTGCAAGCATTTATGTTTTCCAGGCCAGTTAAGCAAGCTTTCATTTGTTTTAGAGGAAATCTATTAAAACTCTGGCAGAGCAAACAAACAACTGTGTGTTTCCTTTATTTCTCCCACTTGGAATCTAGTCTGGATCATTCTTAGAGGTGGTACAGGCAGAGAAGAGAAAGGGATCTCCAAGAAACAAAAGGCCTTTCAAGTGAAGCAAAATGATCCCATTTCATGCATTGCCCAGCTGCTCTATTAATACAGCATTTCACCCTGTAACACCTAAACAGAAGCCATCACTCATCTTGCTGCAGTCCCAGCTCTGGCTCTTCTCTGAGGTGCTTTTTTATCCATCCTGCTCAGATAGACCCTCAGGCTGTGGCCCCTGGAGCCAGATGCTCTAAGGCCTGATGCAGATTTCTCACCTTACTTCTCCTGCCACTGACAGCTGCTGTATCTCGAGCATGTCTTGGATGTCTCTGGTAACCAGCTGCACATTTCACAAGACACTGGTTTGTTCTGCGCTTGCACTATCAGCTAACTGGAGCTCTGCCCCATTAGCAGCACACCAAACCACAAGTTTCTAGCACCATTAAACAGAAATGAGCCAAATCCTGAAGAAATCAATCAGGATGCATGTAAAACAGAGACTACATTTATATAAACGTACCAGTAGCTTCCAGCTGGTAGGAGGTGAATGGAGATAGAGGATGCAACACCTGGGAACGCAAACTTAAGGAAACGTGGCAAAAAAGGCAGTTCAAATGAACCCTGATGGTAAAATAGGTGGGCTGGAAGCTTTCTTACATGAAAACCTGGGTTTTAATCAACTGCCTCAGTAGGGTAAGCAGTCCCACGCTTAGAGTTCATACGAGCTTGATCTTTGGAGGATTTTGTGAATTTTGTAGTGGGGTCTCACTAAAACCCTGATAAAATCCTCTGGGATAATCTCTAATTCATGACTTAACCCTTTGTCTCATTTTAGTCACTGAATATTCACACTTTGACTTAGTGGTAAGTTAAATAAAAAGCAGCATACTCACTCAGCTTGTACAAAGGCAGAGTAAACTGCTGTTACCTGTTTAACTCTAAAAGGTTAGCATCACTGACCAAAAACCTTACCCTCCGTGCTGGGGAAGGAAGGAGAAAACCCAAAAAAGCCCAGTAACTAACAAAGTTTTACTGCATCAATTCTCCCCTAGTTTTGTTCTCTTGCAGGTTGGTTCCTCAATCCATCTCCTTTGTTTATACCCTCAAGTGTAAACCTCTTCATCTCACACTGTGCAGCTTCCAGAGCTAATTCCATATGAGTCATGGTGCTGGAATGCCAATAAATATGGCTGTAACCATGCTTCAGTTTGTTGTTGCAGATCTTTGTGGCACAAAATTAGGCCTGCACAGCTCTTCTCAAAAAAAAGAGCTTCAGGTCTGGCTGTGGCCTTTTGGGTGCAACAGCAGGAGAAAGATTTTAAAGCAACAGAAATAGTTCATCATTCATTGAACCAATCTGCAGGCAGAGATGGGCTTCCTAGCTTCTGAACCACCTTCCAAAAGTGGAGAATTCCGTGCTCCCTTCAGTGAGGGCTGTTCTCCTTTTCTCCTAAGTCAGTCAAAGTATTGCTACTTCCTAATTGTAGTAGGATCAGAAGATGCCGTAATGTGATTGATATTAGGTAGGGTTTTATTTCCCAAAATCTGTTCCAATGGCTTTTGTGTGGTTAAATTTGTTGCTCATCAATTACATATGGAAATAAAAAGTGAATTCTTAACAATTCCCTCCCTCCCTCCCTCCCTCCCTTCCTCCCTTCCTTCCTTCCTTCCTTCCTTCCTTCCTTCCTTCCTTCCTTCCTTCCTTCCTTCCTTCCTTCCTTCCTTCCTTCCTTCCTTCCTTCCTTCCTTCCTTCCTTCCTTCCTTCCTTCCTTCCTTCCTTCCTTCCTTCCTTCCTTCCTTCCTTCCTTCCTTCCTTCCTTCCTTCCTTCCTTCCTTCCTTCCTTCCTTCCTTCCTTCCTTCCTTCCTTCCTTCCTTCCTTCCTTCCTTNTTTCTCTTTTTCTCTTTTTCTCTCTCTCCATTTTTTATTCTATCAAGCACAACTTAGAGCTTTTTTTTTCCCCTTAAGAATAAGTTGTCAAAAAGTCCTTCAGCTGAAGTGAAATCACAAACAGGCACATGGCAATCCTCTTCCCTAATAAGGTCGTCTGTATTGTCTGGTTAAGGCTGTCTAATGAGATCCATGTCCCTGGGTCCTGGAATGCAGTGCAGTAACTGAGGCATCTATTTATAAGCTAGCTGAGAGATAATTGTGTTTGTCTAATATTTAATCATTTGTATGAAGTTTTAAAAATAAATTAGTCTCTTGGATATTGTCCTCGTATGAAGAAATTCTATCAAAAATACAAAGCAGGAAATCATTGGCAGTGCAAGATGCAGTCAAGGGTTCTGGGCAGATCCCTCTGAAAATCACTTTTGTTTATATTATGTTAAAAAAAGCAGATCTGTTCAGGCTGCGAGTTTCTAGTTCTGACTAGCAAGGGTACTGCATCTCAAAATACTGTGATGTACCATACCTTCTGCTCTGCCTTGATGGAGGGGACTGCGACTGGTAGCTCTCTGTAGAGGGGTGGCAGGTAGTTCCCAGTCCCCATCCCTGTCACAAAGGGGATTCTGACTCCTGCACATCACCTTGCTACGTTGCTGTTGAACAATACCTCTTAATGAATGAGCCATTATCCTGAAATTGCTTTGGAGTGAGTGCCACTGGCTGGGAGCCAACACACTTTCCTCATTTGTTGAAGGGTGTTCTTTTGTTTGTGAACATCCATCTTTTTCACTTCTATTTAATAACACCAGTTTCTTGTTTCTAACTAAAGTAACAGTGTGGTACTAAAGTCAGCTTTTAAGCCTGAGTCCCTAAACCTGCATTTACTCACCTAACAATAGTTATGTCTAGCAAGCAGCATTCAGAAATGCTTCCCAAGCAGGTCCAGGTACACACCCGTGTTTCTTCCCGAAGATTTTTTTCCAATGACAGCTGAGTGTGGAAGGTTAGCTGCAGGGGCAGAGCCATCCCATCAAAATAAAGGAGGACAGATTTTTTTGCTTGTGTGTTCACTGGGAGAAGAGGATTTCTTTATCCAAGATTTCTTTCCAGTGACTATTTCAGGTCAGAGTTTCGCTGCAAACTGCAAATTTCTTGATAAGAGTTAGGTAAAGTAAATAGATTGTGGTTTTGTTCAGAGCACATGATGAAGGAGTACGTATTCATGCCAGGGGAAGATTCCATTAAATCTGCTTATACTGCGTTTGTGCCTATGAAGTACAATACTCATACATTCTTCCCCACATCAGTGTGCTGGGATTGTGATTGATGAGGACAGTGCCTTCTAACATCCTATCCTGATAGAGTCCCATTTATAGCAACTGGCATAGACCACAAAGGAAAATTAAAAAATCCTACAAAACTTGTTAACATTTTAAAGAAAATTATTTTTTCATCCTTCCACTGTGAAAGTTAAAGCAAGTACAATGTGAAGAGCATTACCCAAGATATGTTTTGTGTCGAACTACTCTAGTGGGAAAAGATTTATATAAATAGCTGAAAAAATATATAGGTACGTATATTTTACATATATAAGTATTTTTATGCATGTGCATGAGTGTATGTGTATATGGATGTACTGCTATATTTACTGTGATGGTATTGGAACTTCTGTCCCACATAAAGAAAATCTTTTTTGGACGTTCCCTGCAATATCTGCCCCCAAATTGGAACATTCTTTAGAAGGCAGTTTGTTACCAATCTTAGCTCCAGTAACAGTAACCACTATCATTCTTATCATTGACAGCAGGAGCCTAAAGGGATCTATAATTCACTGACAAGAAACAGTTTAATTATCTTAACTGTTGTAACTTGCAGATCAGTCAGCACAGCGCCCCAAGATAAACTCTATAGGTTGTACCTGATAGCTCCTTGACTCAAGTCCTTTGCACAGATGAGCATGGGATGCTTTGATTCAGACACAGGTCTTGTCTCCATAGCACAGCGCAAGAGCCCAGCACCAAGACCCAGGTCCTGGCTCCAGAGGCCCTTCCCATACTGGCCTGAGGCAGCAGCCAGGTGAGGACCAAGTGGTTTCTGCATTGCTCAAAGTGGAGCTCAAGATTGCTTTTGCTTGATTTGTTTCATGTGTGAAATTCCTCCTGGCATACATCCTGAGTGGCTCCAGAAATGTGATTCTTTGGTGTCCAGCCACCTGTTGTGTGATGTATGGAGTTGCTGTAATCCTGCATTCATTGTCGGGGGAGTATTTTCAGGCATCCAGGCTTTGATCTGTACTTGAATTATGCAGATGTTTCAAAATGAGTCTAAATGTAATACTGAACACATAAGAACACAGCTTTTAGTTTTGTCCTGGAATAAGCTGGGCTTCTTTCTTCTTCTTGGAGCCTCCTCAGGAAAGGACTCATACGAGATCAAAGTTTGTTATAGCACACAGGATCCATTGTTTCAAGATCTGCTAGAAATCAGCAGCTGCAGTTAAACTAAAGGGTGGAGCTATTTTTCTTAGCCTCATTTTAAATTGTTTAGGGTAATTATCCCAAAGTACATTGAAAATACAAAAGTCGCTCAGGGGCTGTCTACTCTGTAGGGATCACTATCAGCTGCAAATGCGTGTTAAGTTATCTGATCAAGCCATGATGATGTATTGGAGGCAGAGGAGATAAATCGCTGTAACTGCTTACCACAAGACCACTTCTCTTGCTTCTGGCAGCTGTAATGAGCTTCAGTGGTGGCACCCCCTGAGGATTTCTTCCAGAGTTCATGAGGAGAGAGGACCCACTATATACCCACAAAACCCGAGGAGGGAAGGGAGGCATCCCTCCAGCTTTCACCCATGCTTCTGGGTGTAAGAAAGGCAAATTGAAGATTACATGGTCAGAAGGGCCAGAGGAGGTTTTTTTGTAGCTCTTCAGTCCTGCCGTGACAGCCAGGTCTCCTCCTGCNTTTTTTTTTTGTAGCTGTGGCGCCACTCTTCAGTCCTGTCGTGACAGCCAGGTCTCCTCCTGCCTCTTTGGCACAGCTCTGTCTGGAGAGGCAGGGTGGAAATGGAGCGCTACACCACTCAGCCGTGTGCTGGTGGCTGTGACCTAAGGGGAGGAGGCAAAGGTGTAGCTGCCCTGGTCTGCCAGCTTCATGAAAAAAATGCCATATCCAGCCTCAGTGGCTTGAGTTCTATCTGGGACTTTGCTTTAGTTATCAAAGGTGTGACCCTGCTCCGGATGCGGATCTGTACCAACAATGGCATTTTGTACTATCCAGGTGAAATGGTTTATGTAAAGAGTACCTGGGTGCATCCCGGGCACTACCAGTGAGTAGTAGTGCTCTCTGCCTGGGCTGGACTCTCCTTTTAGCTTGTGTTTGTGTGCTACCTACCAAAATGGCTAAGTAGCCTA
The DNA here is from genome assembly GCA_013389865.1 of Piaya cayana. Classification (NCBI taxonomy): domain Eukaryota; kingdom Metazoa; phylum Chordata; class Aves; order Cuculiformes; family Coccyzidae; genus Piaya; species Piaya cayana. Next base: position 120,779 of record WAAB01005564.1, read on the forward strand.
CATGCATGCTCTGTGTGTGCTGCTGGTGCTGTGGAGAACAAGACAGAGAAAAGCTATGCAGAAACAAGAAAGATTTACCTCCATGGAGCTTTCATGGCTGATGCCTTCCCTTTTGTTGTACTAGAGATCTTGAGCAAGGCTACAGAGAAAGGATGTTCCCCCACAGCAAACCCTGGGCTCTCACTCAGACCTCGACTCTTCAGACCTTGCATTCCTGTTTTGAAGTAAATATGAGTGTTTAAAAATGAGCATTCTGAACATGAATAAACCTAGCTATTTTCAAAAGTAACTGTGGAACTAGAATTCAGAAGAAATCCACCTGGAAAAAAAACTTTATTTATTTTAATACTTTTTTGAAACAAACTATATTTTACGCTTTTTAAAGTGTTGTTGTCATTGTTTCATTATTTCAGGGGAAGCCAATAGTAGAGCAGAATCTAAAAATATAGCAGTAAAATTATTAACATGTGGTCATCACAAAATCACAGTGAAAGACATCACTTATGCTGTCCCACTTCCCATTTCAGAATAGTAGTGATAACAAAGTTGGGGCAGCTGCAACTGAACATGCATTGTACTGTATTCTCTTGCTCAGAGTGTCTCCAGCTAAAAATTGTTTGGACCTGTGTTGGCTCAAAGTTTTGACTGTAATTTCTGGAAATTTTTATCCCTAACCTCTCCCCTCTCCTGAGGCAAATCTCATGCAAAAAATGTGAATGCCATTTTCCACTAGGTGCAGCCGACCTTGAAGGGGGTATGAAACTAAAGTGCTTGGAGAACAGGCTACTGCATCCAACCTTCCTACAGCATCATCCCCCAGCATTCCTCCAGGACAGAGTTGTAATGTGGCTTTACTTCTGCTGCCCAAAGCAATATGGGATATGCTCCAGGATCTCCCAGGAACATGGGGACAGAGGACAGCACTGGTGAAAACATAGGCATTCAACGCAATGCTGTAACGCTTGTGCCAATCAAGCCTGCAGTGAAGATCTATGGGAGAGGGGAGACCACATTGCTGGTCAAATTGGGACCCCAGCCTTCAGCACATGGAAAGCCTTGCTCTGAAGAGGTTTGAGGACAGTTGCATTGTCCCTTTGGGCTTGTTGAGGTGGCCTTCATGCTGCAGGGGATGAAGTGGGCTCCTTGTTACTTGGGTTGCTGAGCTGGGGAGTTTGGCTGAGTGGCGCTGAAATAGTGCTGTTCAACACACAATCAGGATGTGTGCTTGCATAACTGGGCCTGGTTCCAGGAGAGTGGGACATTAGGGATGTCTCACGTTTCTCTGTTTCTGGGAAGTGAATCAATGTGTGCACAACTGCATTGCACTCACTTAACTTATTTATGAGAAAATCACACAGATTCACTTCTGAAGGCATCCAGAGCCCTGCTAGCCTTTATTCATGGTAATATAAAGCTTCATTCCAACCTTTGATGCACTTCCTTGCTCTCCCATTATTTAAAGTGTGGTTTTACTCTCAAGATTGACTGTACAAAATCAGCATTTTCTTACTTAGCAGATATAGTCCATGTGTGAAATTAGAATACTGGTGACTTCAATAGCAAGAATTTTTTCACATGTTCCTCTTTCCTGTTCACAATGCAGAGGCTGAATTGTGCTCCTGCATCTCAGGCAGCAGCAGTAGTGCCCTTCTCTTTTGACCCTAAGCTTTTATCCAAATGAAGGAATGTGGACTATTTTCTTTAAAAGAAAAAGTGGTGATGAGGAAGGTATTTCTTTTGGTGCACTTCTATTAATGCACTAAGAGTATGAACTGGTCACAAATCACAGGAAAAGTCAGATGAAAGGGGATAATCTCTTTCTTACACCTCTAAACCCAGTTAAATGCTCTTTCTTTCTTGCATAGCTTTTTATGTTGCACTATTGGGGTGTTTTTGTTTCAACAGTTTCTTTTACATCTTCTCTGCTAGCTTGCCTTAGCTGCTTGGTCTCTTTCTCAAACACATAAGCCTTTGTAAAAGGAGAGGCAGTAAAAGCTCTCCCCCTTCTATGCCTCATGTATACTTTCATCTAGGGTAGTGACACATACTTGCGTTTGATGTGGAGGTTCCTGTAGGTTTAATTATATGGTTTCTTGTGGAATGTAATCATTTCTTCAGCTATCAAGTGGTCGTCACTGTGGCTGGCCAAAGACAGTATTAAACTTCATTAATTCCTGCTCAGTCACATTCTGAGCTCATTCATCACTCTACAATCCCATGGAAGACAAAGGCAGCCCCCGGTGCAGAGGGCTGGGGTACAACAGCGTGCACTATGCAGGGGTAAAGCAGCATAGCCTGGTCTGCAGGCTACTTTGGGCTGGGAATGAGACAAAAGGAGAGGAACCTCAGCTTGACTCTCAGATCTAAAGTGACTCTTTTGCTTAACAAGTCAGAAATCATGGTCATTTGACAAAGAACTTTGAAAAAAAATCAGAATAATAGTATTAAATAATGCAGAGCTTTCCCCACATTTCTCTGGAGAAATCTAGCACAGGTTTTGTGGAATTTGAGGAAAATGATTGTTTCTCTGTAAAGGTTTGTTGAGGTAGGTAAGTTTCAGAAAGAAGATTTCATGGGTGCTGACTACCTGGTGTGCCTCCATACGATGGTCATTCAGCAGCAAGGCACTGGGGGTTGTCTGGAGTTGAAGCCTTGTCACACAAATAGCAAAATATCTACTCGGGCCTTATTTAGAGCTAAACAAACAGAAAGCATATGAAAGATACAAATAGAAAAAGACATTTTTTAATATAAAAGAGACATTTAATAAAAATAGAAAAGATTTTTTTCATAGGTAAGGAACTGATATTTACAAGCCTTGGTTCAGCTCCATTCCTGCTTCCCTCTCTGTTTTAAGAGAGCAACCTGCAGGATGCTGGAACATACATGTAGATCACCTCCTCCACATAAACCTGGTAGTAGAATAGATGCCCTCACCCTGAGCTGCCCTGTAGCCCCCTGAGCCATCAACAACCCCTTTACACAGTATGGGGCTCAGAGCAGATGGGGCTCCCACTAAGACGGTCTGTACTAAGTCCTTCTCTCTTATAGTCCCTTCCGCTTTATGACAGACTTTATTACTGCAGCTGTGTGCTGGCCTCATGATTTCAATGATTTTTCCATAATACTCTCAATCCCTTCTCCGCTTATTGCTCTGGGTGATTTGTTCCTTGCCCTTATATTAAATTATACTACATTTTTCTGCAGCAAACGGCATAATAATGTATTACAAGCTGGTATTTACCATCTGCTGGCCCAATCTCTCCAATGAGCCTAACCCTTTTTCCCTCAGAATTTGTACTGCCTCCAATGCAGTATTTTCTATAGATCTAAACCATATAATTATTTCATGGAGTATCCTGCAAATAGATCCATGCAGATGCCAGGTCATCCTATTAAATATATCCATGGCAATTTATTTGCATGATCTTGCCTTTCCAATACAAACAGGTAAGACAAGCAGCTGTTGCAGTCTTTTTGCTGCTCTCTTACAGTAATCAAAATCTCATTTCACAAGTGCACTTCTAATCTGTTCTTTGATGTTGCTTCCAGTTTGATCAGTTCTATAAACCAGCTAGCCACAGGCTTTCCCCCAAAGGTCCATTAATTGCTGACTGCCTCAGAACCACTGGCCCATTACACTGACTGTATTTATTTAGGTTTCTAAAAGATGTTTAATACCACTGTCCAACAATTTGCTATATCTGGACCGACTGGAGTCCTAGGAACCATAATGTCCTAAACCCAGGAAGCCCCTGTCTCTCCCTCTACCTTGCTTGTCAATGCCTGGGAGAGCAAATGAACTTCACAGGCAGGTTCCTCCTGTGGCGAAGGGCAGCCTCTTTCACTGCTTGGTTGCTACACTGAATCTCTTTAAGCCTTTTTGTTTTCGTTGATCTGAATTTGAAATATGAAGTAGATTTAACTCCATTTACCATGACTCTCTGGGCCCGACCATCCAGCCAGTTCTTAACCCAACAGAGGATGTGCCTTTCCAGGCCAGTGGAAGCCAATTTCTCAAGTAGAATACTGTTAGAAAGAGTGTCAAAGACTTTACTGAAGTTCAGATACACTACATCCACAGCCTTTCCCTCATTCATTATATGGGTCACCTTGTCATAGGAGATCAGATTAGTTTGGCAGGACTTGCCTTTCATAAACCCATGCTGACTGGGCCTGATCACCCAGCTGTCTTGTCTGCGGTGTGTGATAGAACTCAACATCTTGAGTTCCATGCTCCATGACCTTCCTTAGCACAGAGGTCAGACGGACAGGTCTCTAGTTCCCTGGATCCTCTCTCCAACCCTTATTGTAAATGGGCGTAACATTTGCCAACCTCCAATCAAGCGGAACTTCCCCAGACAGCCAGGACTTCTGGGAGATGATGGAAAGGGGTTTGGCAAGTTCCCATTCACCAACTCGCTTAATACTCTTGGATGGATCCCATCTGGCCCCACAGACTTGTGAATGTCTCATTGGCCAAACAGGTATTTAACCATTTCCTCTTGGATCATTGGAGCTTTGTTTTCCTCTCCCTCCCTGTGTTCTGGCTTGTGAGGCTAAGTACCCAGAGAATTTTCTACCAAACTATTAAAGACTGAGGCAAAGAAGGCATTAAGTACCTCAGCCTTAACCTCATCCTTTGTCACTATGTTCCCCCTGCATTGAGGATGGAGATTGTCCTTGGTCCTGCTTTTGTTGATAATATATTTGTAGAAACATTTTTTGTATGAAAGTTTGAAGCTTGGTGCAGGTTATTTCATTCTGTTAACAAATGTATATTTTCTCCCATACATGGGAATGTGTAACCCTTCAGTCTCGCTTTGCACCTCCTTTACCAAACGGGGTACGTCTTAATCATAGCAGTATGTGTAGCTCTGCACAAAAACAGCTGTACAAGCCCCAGACTTGGCTGTGTTCTTTTTACCCTGATTTCTACACTGCTCTACACCCCTTGACTCTGCTTGCAGTGCAGGTTTTAAATGGCTTGAAGTGTTATTAAAACAGGGCCTGCAAAGAAAGAAACAGCTTTTACAGACTGGGGAATACAGTGTCAGCAAAAGAAAACTATGTCTAGCAGGAGCATAACTGTATGTGTGAAACGATTACTTGTAAATACGTCTATGCCACAAGACAAAGAACTTCCAAGTATATTTGACAAATTTCAACTATAGTAGGGCTTCTGGGTTCTAGTCCAATGTTTCCATTGGTTGGCTGAAAAAGTTAAACAAACACATTTAAATATAAAAGTATACCACTATATGTAATAAAAAAATTACTCAAATACATTATTATATTATTATTATACCACATTATATGACATTGTGATAGTGTATAAGATAATTACAAATAGGTAAATAAACACATGGGCATGCTTTGACTCATCCTACATGCTTCTGTTCAACAACAAGGGCTCAGCCCTCCCCTTTCAGTTCTACATAACACGGACAAATAATAAACACACATTATTTTTCTGCTTATTTGAGTGTCAGCAACCTGAGGGATATTGAAAGCCTGGGTAGAAACTTGGGGGCATGAAGTCAAGAGGGTTTCTGGAGGCTTGTGCAATGCTTTGGGAAGATTGCAAAGAAGTTGTGTTTTCATATTAGTTCTCTTAATCATCTGCAGTGTGGGAAACTGCAGGGAAATACCAGAAGTTGCAGTGACAAGACGTGTGATAACCTCTACAGAGAATGTGTGGTCAGTTTACTGAGAGCAATAACGTGCTCCAAAATGTTGAGGAGATTGATTCCTAGTGAGGGTAAGAAGTCCAATACTCTCTGACCAGTTTCCTTTAGATGTTCCACATGAGGAGGATTTGATGTTTAGTATAAAATTTACTTATTTGTAGATATTTGATATTGGATGGGATTATGATTTAACAGAGTGATACAGCAACATAATGAAATCACAACACAAACACAATATACCAGCTGCAGTGTACAGTTGGATTGCAATACAAGCATGGTTTCCATTATCAGCTGAAGGCAGCTCAAGCCCATTGCTCTCTTCAGGGTTCCTTTAATTGGCTGGTTAATTTTTAGACTCTGTGTTGGGCTGAGTCACATTACGCTTCCCCCACGCTGATCTAGCTGGCTCAGGAAGATAATACTTCTCTATTGATTATTTTAGGGAATGCCATTTACACAACCAGTTGACCCACTCAACTGATACTGCTGCTTATCTCTCCACTCCCCTTTGTGTTGAGATAAGTTCAGGTTCCTTTATGGCAGCTGTGGGTATTCCCAACATACTTTCATGAGTTTCATGAGCACATCATCCTTGCCTATCTTCTTTGGGCTTCTTCCACTGCAGGGGTTCATTTGTCAGCCACAGAAGTCCCCAAGGCTTCACAGAAGGCAGTGGTTCCACTCATGCAGTGGGCAAATAAATCCATACATAAATCATTCCTGTTAGCTAAGGACAGTATCCACACTGATAAAATTTTGAGGCAGGATCCCACCATCTCCACCTAATTTTTAGTTGTTATTAACCAAATAATAAAGAGCCAGGCTAAATTCTTACTACTGTCCCTGTCACCAGGGCATAATCCAGCCTGACCACGTGCCCTGGGCAGTGAGCTGCTTTGCCTGCCAAGCCACCATGTTAAATTAACAAACTCCTTTTCTGTAAACTGTACCATACGCTGTATAGCTTGAGTCTCTGCCATCAAAATAACAGTGTCCAGCATTTTTTTAATGAGTGGTCATCTTTCTGTGTTTTGTAAGCCATTTTGTCTGCCTGGAGACCATACATGGCTAAGATTCGTGTGTATTTCTTTTTGATGGTTTATTTGATAAATCTACAAGATTGTGCACACAACATAGGACATCCAGATCTCATTTATCCCAGAATGAGGGAGAAGCAGAGAAAAAGGTTGATGACTAAACAAGCAAGTCCAATATTAAGAATCTTTTCTTTTATTGCATTCTTTCGAATGAATACACTTTTACAACATATTTTTCTCCTAAATGATGTGTTCAGGCAGAGGCCCAGTGTTGTAAAAAGACACATAATTGGCACTCAAAAACGTCTGAGTTATTGCCTGGTTGGTGTAATTTTACACCTGTCACTGCCCATATATTTAGAAAGAGTGAAAAAAACAGACCTGAGGTTGTTTTGCTGCTGGTTGCCTTCAGGCCGCACTGAGTTTATAGCATGCCTTTGTGAAATGTGGTGCCTGCAGAGGGGAAACCAAGAACTCATCTCAGACAGCTTGGTGGGGGTCAGCGAGTGGCCTCTAGTTCTGGATGCTGCAGGAGTGGCACAGCTTTTCAGGTTTGACCCTGTTTTCCTGTCTCCATGGACAGAAGTTCACCCCATGGAAGCCATTCCCCATCTCAACACACCCCTCCTTGCTGAGCATCACACGGTGCTAGCATGCTGGAGGTGGGCAGCAGGCACACTGAAATAGTCACCTTCTAAGGGAACTTTTATTAGGTAGTTTTGTTGGGTTTTTTTCCTCCCTGGTATTTGCTGAAAGCAAGGCCTGCAGTCTCATCTGTTTTTCTTGAGCTTAAAATATACAAACACAAGTGGAGAAATCCAAAAAGCGCTGCCTGCCAATGCTGCCCAGATGTCAGTAGCATTTATCCAGAAGAATAACAGCACAACCCAAATCTTCCTTCATTTACCTTCTGGTGGCTGAGAACAGAATGCTGGACAGTATCACTTAAAGAGCCTGTCCCCCTCCCTGCCTTCATTTTTGGGAAAAGGCAAGTTACATCTTGCCCCAGATTGGTGGGGTCATCTGCACAAAGGCAGAAACTCTGCCAGGTACAGGAGAGCAGGCACTCAGACATGGCTTTCCAGGAATTTTCTGCAGGTGTCCTGACCCAGAGGGCCTGGGGAAAGCAAATCAGCTTGAAACTCAGCTCACAGAGTCTACCTGTACTAATCCCCTCTGTGGAAATACTTGTCCAGGTACCTTGAGGCCCTATGCACTGCTTCTTAATCTTCCTCCTTTGTTTGACCCTGACAGATGATTATTTTTTTTTCTTCTTCTATTTCCATTTAGTTAGTGAGTCAGAAATAAAGCAGTTGTCTACAGAGTTCCAGCCACATTTTTCCTCAAAAGCTTTTGTATGATTTGGCTGACTCCAGCAACTGCTGCTTGCTGATGCAAACTGAGGCAGACCTCCAAGGGTGGGGGGTTCAGGGGAGGCAGAGCAGTCTTCCTCCCATGCCAGGCTACCTGGACACCATTCCAGCCTCCTTCATTTCTCAGGCAGGTTGCGGTCCCTCTCCTTCTCTGATGAGGCTCTGGTTCTCACAGCCTGAGCAGAGAGGTTCAAGCTCCAATGCAATCAGCACAGCTTTACAGCTGTTTACTTAGAAGATCCGTTCAACAGAAGTTGGCCAAGCTGCATCATTAGAGTGCCAAATCACAGTATCATTAATTTTTAATAGTTCTACAATGCTGAAGAAAGATTGGCCTCTCTGGCCACACACCTCTAAATATAGGTCAGTCAATAAGAATCCATCAATTTGATTTAGAAATGATGGAATTTCATTCAATTTATTTTGGATATTTTTTCTTCTCAATTTCTGTGAGTCGTTAATTGCATTAATTTCATGTTTTCCAGGTTTTTTTCCCCTACACTGCTAAAAAAAAAGAAAACTGTCTAGGGAACTGCCATTTGCATTTCTTGCATCTCTAAATGTAAATCTCTAAGGACGCCAAACATGGCAGGACCCTTGTGACAGCAGCAAAGCTGTTAGCAGGTCCCCTGCAGCCTGTGAGTACCAGTACTGAGCAAGAAACAATTCTACGTGCAGAATCATAGAATGGCTTGCGTTGAAAGAGACCTTAAAGATCATCCAGTTCCAACCTTACTCTCACGGACACCTTCCACTCGGTCAGGTTGCTCAAAGCCCCATCCAATCAGGCCTTGAACACCTCCAGAGATGGGTTACCCATGACTTCTCTGGGCAACCACCCTCACAGTAAAAAAACACCCTCACAGTACCCTTGTTCAGCTTAAAACCATAATCCCTTGTCCTATCACTGTACTTCCTCACAGAGAGCCTCTTTCCATCTTTCCTGTAGGTCCCTTTTAAACACTGGAAGGCTGCTGTAAGATCTCCCCACCTCAGTTTAAACTTGTTAATTTTCTGTGGTCATGAGCCATATAAAGGAAGATCTCACTTCCCTGTTACCTTAGTNTGTCTAGGGAACTGCCATTTGCATTTCTTGCATCTCTAAATGTAAATCTCTAAGGACGCCAAACATGGCAGGACCCTTGTGACAGCAGCAAAGCTGTTAGCAGGTCCCCTGCAGCCTGTGAGTACCAGTACTGAGCAAGAAACAATTCTACGTGCAGAATCATAGAATGGCTTGCGTTGAAAGAGACCTTAAAGATCATCCAGTTCCAACCTTACTCTCACGGACACCTTCCACTTGGTCAGGTTGCTCAAAGTCCCATCCAATCAGGCCTTGAACACCTCCAGAGATGGGTTACCCATGACTTCTCTGGGCAACCACCCTCACAGTAAAAAAACACCCTCACAGTACCCTTGTTCAGCTTAAAACCATAATCCCTTGTCCTATCACTGTACTTCCTCACAGAGAGCCTCTTTCCATCTTTCCTGTAGGTCCCTTTTAAACACTGGAAGGCTGCTGTAAGATCTCCCCACCTCAGTTTAAACTTGTTAATTTTCTGTGGTCATGAGCCATATAAAGGAAGATCTCACTTCCCTGTTACCTTAGTGTTATATTCACACCTGTATCAAATACTGAAGACCTAGATCTGTTTGTTAGTTTGTGTCTATAAATTCCAGTAGGGAGACCTGCAAGCCCAAACCACCCAAAGTCAAGCAGGGGCCTTTGAGATGGAAGGTTTTCCAGAACAAGCTTTCTCATTGTGAAAGGTTAAAATTATTGCTCTCATGTGATTTATAGCGCAAAGGCTTTCAGTCTTACAGAGCACCTGGAATATTCAGCATTCACTCAGAAACAGACACATGTGTTGTTGGTACATTGTATCACTGCAGAACATTTAGCATCAGAGTACCTGCACATACTTTACACACCAAGAGATTATCCTGAATGTGCTACTAATGTATGTAGATATATTTGCTATTGTTGGCATAACTGACAAACACAAAATGGATGTAGCTACAACAGAGCCCTCTAGATGCTCCATCAATTACTCTTCATTTTCTACCTGTGACTTGTATCTGCTTCTGTCTTCCCAGAAACAATAAATGATGAGAGATGAGCATAATTTAATTTATGGCTTCACCACAAATTAAGTCTTAGGTTACGAGTATGTAATCTTTAGGATTGTAATGAAACTACTGAAGACAACAAGGTTCTTCACTGCATAGAAAAAAAATGGTATTCAGTTCTGAGTGCCTGCAGCACTTCGCCCCAGTGAACAGCTGGACACACTCAGGACCTGTTTCCTATTCACTGACTAGGAAAAAAGTGCCTCCTGTGAGAGAGCCCAGACCATCTTAATCCTCACCCAGATATGTCAGCTGTTTCAATGCTCTGACCTTAGTTGCTCCTCTCCATTCTCCCTGACCACCAGTTCAGCCTTTGCACTTCTCTTGCCTCTGGAGTCCACAATACAAAGTTGGTGAAGGATCTAGAGTGAAGTCGTATGAGAAGTGGTTGAAGTCACTTGGTCAGTTCAGCCTGGGAAAGAGAAGAGTGAGAGAGACCTCATAACAATTTATTGCTTCCTCACAAGGGAAGGAGGAATTGCTGATCTCTTCTCTCTGGTGACCAATGATAGGACCCAAGGGAATGGCAGGAAGATGTGCCAGGGGAGATTTAGGTTGGATATTAGGAAAATGTTCTCCACTCGGAGGGTGGTGGAGCACTTGAATATGCTCCACAGATAAATAGTCATGGCACCAAGTCTAACAATATTCAAGAAATATTTGGACAATACGTTCAGACACAGGTGTAAATTTTGGGGTTGTCTTATGCAGGAATAAGAGATGGACTGAATGATCCTTGTTGGTCCCTTCCAACTCAGGTCATTCTGTGATTTTGTGATTCTGTTACAAAGGTGCTTGCATACTGGTTTGAGAAACTGCCTGCTAGCAGAACAGACCAACACTAAGCCATGTAACTCTGCATTCCATGATAGTCTCCTTTCTTGTCCCAAATCTGCACCCTTCAACACTGCCCCACAGGGAACCGTAACCATGTCTGTACCCATCAGAGATGGAAAGATTAATGAGACATAACCAACATAATGCTGGGAGAGGAAGATTAGGGTTTATATGTCTTTTTTTTTTCCCTAACAATCTCATTCAGATTCTCAGCACTGTTAGTAAATACCTTATGCTCCCGCAGGAGGATTTAACATCCCAGAGCCTGTTTCTGGGAAGCACTGTGTACCCCTGGAGCCACCCCATGGCTTAGGTGCTCTGTTCCTGGCAGCACTTGGGACGCCACAGGATTTGGCTTAGATCAGAGGGCACAAAAAACCAAAGCATGAAGCTACAGGAATGTACACAAGGATAAAAATTAACAAAACAGAGCATGTCAGGATTACTCCTGAAAATGTAATTATGACCCAGGCAATTTTGCCAGCACTGGTAGTAGCTGGGACAAGCATTTGATCTCATTTATTTCTGTTACCAAAAGAAGGCATGGAGTTCTGCATGAAATAATGTTAAGGGTTGATTGATTGCAGATTAAGAGCCTGAATAAAAGTTTAATGACGTCAATGGAAAGATTCTCATAGGCTTGAGCCAGCCCCAAGACACTGCTCAATTGGTGCAACAGGAGACGTTTTGGTTTTTTTTTAAAATACAATTGTTTTAATGTTAAAGCTTCTGTTGGACAAACATATCTCATAGAAACATAAATGAAACAAAATAACAGATTTAGATGCCCAAGATTTCTTTTTTAGTGTATATTTATGTATACCCGATGTTTCATAATAGTGTGTTTCACTCTCTACATCACCCAGAGCAAAAGCTCAGGGATGGTGGGGGACAGTTAGCTTTCTGAAGTTGGGAATTGCCTTGTGTAAACTGGAACAAGTCTTTTTCATACAGTAAATGAAACATTCTTTATAAAGATTTTTCTATGCCTCTAAGGACCTGCCTGCTGTTGGGAAAATATTTACCAGCCCAGGGTGATTCTTTAAGCCTCCACACTCACAGGACCATGTTGTGCTTGGCGTAGGCATTTTTTTCAGGAAAGACAAAGGCCCATATAAATACATACAAATTTCTATTGTAGGTTATTGTCGTCTTTCTTCAAAGCAAAGGAATTTTCATGAAGCGTGTGTACATCTGGTATCAGATAAATTCAAGACTACAATAAAAAGATTATTTATAGCTCTGCATTGACATTTGTTTATTGTATAGATGACATCACCATGCCAGAACATTGCTTTAACTCAACATTTCCCACTTTTATTGCATTTGTGATCCTGTATATGGCCACAGAACAAATCATTAAAGAGGATTGCATGAAGGGTAATGAATACCATAATACTTTTAACTCTCTTTAGCTGAACTCAAATTCTTTTGATCTGTTGAGCAAAGTTGCAGGAAACAGAAAATAATGGATGCTGAATGACACCTTTGCTTGTAATCTCAGATTTTCCAAATCCCCCTGGTGTACCTATGTTCCCCCTTTCCTCACAAATGAATTCTGACACTGAAACAGATGTTGCCCTGTAAATTCTCTTACATTATTTTATTTCCTAGCAGCACTGGTGCTCCAGATTCAGTCGGTAGGAGGCAAATGCTCAAACATGCAGACCTCATCATCATGTCTTTCCTTTTCCCCTCCCTTTGCTGTTTACCTGATCATGGTGGACTCCATCCTGTATCACACAATAGTGGCACAAGAATGATCACCTCTTAATATAAAGCAATGGCCAAATTTCTGTTATTTTCTACAAACAAAAGGATTTGTTGAGTCATTTATTAAAGCAGATAGGAAAAAGCTACAATATTTTTTTAATTCTATATTTCTATGTCATATTTGCAAAATATGCAGCTGGACCTGAGCTTGAGCCCCATAACAGCTGACAAACTGGGAAAACAGCTTTGCGCTGCCAGGCTGCTTGATCCTCCCCAAGCCCTCCAGCAGAGCCTTTCCAGCCTTGGTCCCCAAACCCACCAAGGACTACCCAGAACAGCTCTGCTTCCCCTCCATGTTAGTTTGCCATTACAGAAGCAGAAAGCCAGTGCACTCCGTTTTGACGTTGAGGCTGGAGCATTGTTTTTTATGATTTTACAGTTTTGCTTGTAAAACACTTTCTTTTGTGTGGTTGTAGAAAGAATCTATTCTACCAAGGGACTTGTTCTAGCCAATTTGTCTTCCAAGGTTCTAAATTTTATGGAAAACAGAGGTTTATTTGTGCAAAGTAGGAAATTGAATGCACTTGTTCTGAGATGTTTATTGAAGAGGTTTCACAGGCTCCAAACTCAGACTAATTGGCCAAATTAAGTTACCTCAGACTTCTTCAAAGTATGGCATGAAATGTACTTGTAATTAAGGCACAAACATTGTGATGCAAAATAATGTTATGTCTCTTTACAATGAATCTACCAGTGAAGTCAGAGCCTACACAAACTGAGTGAGGGTGGCGCTATGATTTCCACTTGGTTTACTCAGATTTCTGAGAAAAGCCCCATTTGCCAGGTCAGAACCTGTTGACCTTCTTTTCTTGAATGACCCCTGTTCTTCTCCCCATTCATCACTTTGCTTTTAATTTTCCTCCTGCTACTCTCTTAATTTTCAGAACTTCCAAATTTTTATGTTGTCTTGAAAGTTTAAAGTAACAAAAATAAAAGTGAAAAAGTAGGGGAAAGTGTTAACCTGTGGCTACCACTTAGTTTATTATATTTGGCAGCAAATAAGGCACTCAATGTTATAGTACCAGAAAGTAGAAATACTTTGAAAATATTCCACATATTGGTAACAATGTGAGAAAATGTTCACCTCAAACTTTGCAAAATGAAAATATTTTTTATTCCAATCTGGTTAGTTTTTATTCCGTTCTCGTTTCTTATTGTATTCACTGAAAGTCATAACTGTTTAGACTTGAGTTGGTCATGCCAATGTGGGCTGCAAGAGAAAGGTTCACAAGCACTTCTGTGGGGTTTGCTAGCTGATTGTCATGTGGGAGGAGAGAAGGGGCCATTTGCTTCTCTCTCCCATGGGAAAGGCCTTGGTGGCTAAATCCAGTGGTTTCTCAGGAAATAAACATTAATTTAGACAGAATTCTTGGAGGTGGCTTACTCTAACTCACAGCCAGCTCTGAGTCCATGCCCTTTTCCTCTCCTCTTGTTCACTCAAACACAGTGAAGTGTGACTACTAAGGATCTGCAACAGTGGTGGCCTTCGCTTGATCAATTGATGTGGCATCACAGTGAAGCACTGAGTGAAAATTCCCTGTCATCTTGGGTTGTTGTACTTGTGGAATTCACCAGTGGCAGGAGATCAAGGCTCTGCACTACCTTTAGGAGCCTTGTTTGCATTCTAATTTGAATTTGCAGGGGCAGGTGTCCATTGCAAGAAGATCTCTGCTGCCTGCAGGGAGAACTCTCCTGAGTGAGCTCTATCTCCCCATGCCTGAGTGTCTGACATGAGGACCTCTCACCCCTCAAAACCTGGGGGCTGGCGATGCAGCGTGCAAGCAGAAGGTGGGTGGAGAGCTTGGTTCAGCACCACTGAGCACTGAAGTTAACACCACCACCTGACACATCTCCATCTACTGCTGGAAGAAAGACCCACAGACATTCACTTCTGCCTCTTCTGATCATATAAGAGAAGCTCACTTGAAACCATTATGCCTCACATTATGCACCGCATATGTGCAGACAGCCAAGGGAGCGTATTTTCGGGCAGGGGTGCTCCCAAGCCCCAGCACAGCTTTGCTTAGGCAGGGCTGGGCTATCAGAGGTGCCTGTGCTGATGGTGGTCCTGGTTACCCCAGGGACTCTCGCCCACAACCTGGGTGAGGTGTTTTGCACCATGAAGTGGGGTAAGAAGCAGCACAACCGGGTATTAGCATCTCTATGATAAATAAGTAGCAAGGAGAGGATCTTCCCTCAGAGGGGCTTCTGGTTTCACACTCTTCTGCTTTTGAGCACTGCAAATCCAGGCTCCAAAACCGTCACTTCCCTAAAACTAATGAGAGTTTTGCCTGAGTAAAGAATTGCCATAAAAACTGAACAAGCTCTTTAGGATCTGCCCTTCTGGCATCTTCTCCTTTTGTCTTGGCTGCTGCCTACATGGGCTCAGGGGATACCTCCAGAGCTAAGGTTTTGCTATGTTTGGCTGCTAGCTCTCCAGCCTAAGATCATATGTGATTTGGCTTGGGGACACATCACAGGTAGCTTTACGTCAGAAATAGTAGTTTGCCAATTGTAGGTATAATTAACAGACCGGAAAAAAATCCCAAACAATAGTTTCAAGTAGCCTCAAGCCAAATTGCGGGTAGAATATTAAATAGACTACATTTTTCAGAGTGCGTAGAGAGAATTATAACTGTGGCTGGGGAGCGGCTCCAGGCAACCTGAGGGGAGCTTTGAAAGGCTCATTAGCTTGCAATGCTGAGATCTAAACTTCAGATTTGTTGGGCTGTTCAAGTCCCAGGAGTATTTCCTGGGCTTTCACAATTTAAACTCAGCCTGATTGCTTCTGTACTTACTAACTTGAGAAAGAGAGAAGATGGCAATTGCTGGCGTGAGGCTCGTCAGTGGTTCATGACAGCCTGTCGTGCCCTCATGATTAATAGGGTAGTTGTGCACATTAAATACTCTCTGGGGATTCAGAAGATTTGGGTTCAGTTACTAGATTTGCTATGGTTTCTGTGGAGTCTGGCTTCTCTTGTCTGCAAAGTGGGGATAAATAACAATTCCCTTTCTTTGCTTTGTGTCGTTGAATGTAATGACTTTAATGAAAAAAGAAACTCCTCTGGATAAAAAGGCTGTCAGATCTCGATAACACTTGGAACTAAGAAACGCTTGCAATACGATTCAGCAGGCAATATGGAGAACTTGGTGTCAATCAGACTAAAGAAAACAGCTTGGGATTCAGGGCAGGACAAGAACAAAAGTTCTGTAGCAGAATGGAACTGGGTAATAATAATAATTTATCTGCATAAAAAGTCAGAGAAACATAGAAAAACAGAGGAGAAGATACCCCAATGAACATTTAGCCCTTCCTGGTTCTCCAAAAATCATGTTGTTCCTTATGGATATTTGTCCAGCCTGTTCTCAAAGATGTCCACTCCCTTCATTAACACCACATTTCCATGCCTTGTTTATGAAAATGACAAGATACGATGTTCAGTGCCTGGCTAAAGCCAAGTTGCATGTCCTTGCCCACAAGGTCTGTCACCCCTCTGCCCTCTCCGGATGAAATTCACTTGATTTCATAAGTTTGTTCTTGACAAATCCATTCTGAGTGCTACTTACTCCCTTGTTATTGATTTAAAAAATTCCAGAGGATTCAAATTAACTACTAAGGCCAAAGTCTTGCCTCTTTTTCACTTATATGGATCATACTGGTTATCTGTTTGCAGCAAAGACTGATAGACAGTACATTTAAGTCTTTTGCCAGTAGTTGCAACCTTGTCGAACTGTGAAGCAAGGTGTTCCTTGGTCTTTTTCTTTCTACCAGAGTATCTAACAAATGGTTTCCTTTAGATATCTCTTGGTAGCTACCGCTTTATACGTGCCATGATCATCTTTGTTGTCTCCTGTGTGCCAAACAGGTCATGCATCTTATCAGCAACGTTGCTTGTTGAATGAAGATGCTACTTCTCCATATGAATTCAGTCTTCTGAATGCCACAGGCCTTCACCACTTGCCAAGTCACCATAGCCATGTTCCCTTTATGCGATGTTCCTGTTTTGCTCTTGCCTCTCCCTTGCCTCAACCTTGCCTCTCTCTTTCAGACTTTATGCTTAATTCAAACAACATAATGTCCACTTTCTGTTTTAAGTCACTGTTTTAGCCAAGCTAGTCACTAATCTAATTGGGATGTTTGTCCTTATGCCCTTGCTATCACTTCTTTGACAAAATGCCAGTTCTCCTTGGCTTCTTCTCCTTCTTCTCTTCCCTGGAATCTGTCAGGTAGTTGTTTTCTCCACTTACTTATCCTCAGATATGCAGTCCTTGTGGATGTACTGTCAGAGAAGTTCCGTGAATGTCCTCAGGGCATACTTTCTTAGTGCTGTTCCAATAAATTAAAAAGAAAATCCAGACACATGATTAAAAAACAGAAATATTTTCTTGTCTTCATTAGTGGTTCCATACAGACTAGGGAAATTTTCAGCCCGAGTCTGGGATAAGCAAATGAAAGAAAAATAAAATATGAATTCAATAAGTAATATAATGTAGCATTTCAACCTTCTGGCAAAGTTTAATAAACCTGAGTAACTGAGACATATGTTTATCATATAACTATTTGTAGGAACATGATACATATGAAAAAAAGTAAAAATTAATTTCATTTCTATAGAGACATATTGTAAGGTGTAAGAAGAATGTCTTAGTCAACAACTGTCCTTCACTTTCAGAAGCTGAATTATGTTCTCGCATAAATAAAAGAATAAGCCAGAAAGTGAAGGGTTTTTTGGTGGAGGAAAGTAACAGCTAATCCAGGAGTTAGTTTTTTTCATTGAAGAGAGCATTTTTCAATGTTGAAGCTTCTTTAATTCCAGAATGAATACTGCAAATTAACTCTAATTGTGAAAAAATACAAGATGGTTAAAACATCTTGTGCTTACCAAAATAAAGACTTCGACTGAAATAAACTTTTGGGAAAAGGCTATAGTTTATAATACAAAGAAAAAGAATGATGATATCCAAATAGAAAAATGTTCTATGTTATTAAAATTATATTTCCGTTGGTCTTTTTCTTCCATTGATTTTTTTATCGAAGGCCAAAAGTATCCTCAAGACAATTAACTGTAGTCAGCATTTTGCAAGAAAAATCTTTCAATTGGAAGATGTCCAGCCAAGCCTCCATTTCAGTTCTGTAGAACATACAGTTGATTTCTCCATCTATTTCTAGACTATTAGATTTATTTTAATCTGTATTATGCTTCCTGGTTAATGTGAGAGACATATTTTATTAACTTCAGAGGACAATTTCTTGTTTACCATTTTCTTAATGGAGTTTTGTGGTTACTATCCACAACCTGAGGTCCAGATTTTGATATTCTTATTCTTGTTCTTACACTGTGGCACGACCTTCCCAGTGCTTGTAAATACAAGCTTATTGGGGTGACAGCATGTCTGCACTATGAGAACATGTTTGTTCATGGCTCAAGATGCTACATGGTAGCCAGTGTTTGTACTTCAGCCTCCAGGACCTCTTGGTGACTACCCACTTTTGTGGGCAGCAAGATCTGGATGTGAACCCTGAGGTGGAAATTAACCCCCAGAGCCAGACACCTAAAACCAGGGGTCTCTATAGGTGGAGGCATCCAAGAACCTCAGTGGTGATCTGGTCAACCCATCAAAGGTGTTGGACAGCCTTTGGTGACCACATGTAGCATCTACTTGAAATGCCTCTGGACTCAACTGGTGTATTGGCTAGATCACTAAGGACCACAATGGGTTTTAGAGACCTAGATTGTTTATGGGCACAAGTGTCGTGATCTGTGAGGTTAATCCCACCTCTAGGAAGTTGCAAACTTCCCCCTTGCACACAACAAAAAGGTCCAAACCCTTCTGAAAGCCCAAAAAGGAATAACCTCCTCCTCTTTTTCTGTTCCTTTATTGGATGTGTTAACCAGGATAAGCTGTAGAGCCACTTAGTCTGATGGTTTGTCATGATAGTTCCCACAAAGACACAAATGGCAACTGAGGACTGAAGAGCTGAAACTCTTTCAAGGTAAGTTTCAAGGAAGCGCCAGTTTTCAATGGCATATGACTGGTATTTTCAGTCTCTGAAAGCTTGACGATCATTACTTTATCCTCCTATCATTTCATCTTTTCAGATAGAAAGTAAGAGTACAACACATGAGGGAACTTAGGCTGCTGCATGCTTAAAAGTATCATAAACCTTTAGAGAGAATGGACAGCAGCATTCGCACAGCAGAAGCTGCAAGAGGACAGAATAGTGTATTTCTTACTGTTTGTTCTCACTGGTTCAACTTTCTTCCCCTCTTCCTGGCAGTGCACTTATTGTACTGAGTACCAGCAGCAGAAGGAAGATGAATACCAAAATTCACATATGAATGAAATGCCTATCAGGGATTTTCCACTGAATCCTCAGAGTTCCTAAGTGGCTCTGTCTCAGCACAGTTTTGTTGTTTCTCAGATCTGAAGATGGACACAGGAAAATTGCTGAATGACCTGTAAAGTTTGTTAAAAAATTTACAAGACTACAAAGACAGCAGCAAACCAGACAAACGGAAAATTTTCTTCCACTGCAGTTGTTGAAGTCATGTGTGGACAGTCTATCCCAATAGATTGAGAGTTCTTTGACAATGAGCACCAGTTGTACGACTCTTGGCTACAAAGGGTCTTACTACACATCTGCGTGGAACAGATCCAGGTCTGATCTAGGAAGCTGAGTGATCATCCTTTCATCATCTTCCACGTCACAGATGACTTTCCTACTCCTAACAGCTGCAGAATAAACAGTGTTTCACAGAGGAGAGCATGTCAGCATAATCTTGGGTAATAGTTTGGTGCCAGTTAGAGGTTAATATTCCTTTTTTTTTAAAACTATTAAATACTTCCAAGAAGGAAATCTTAAAAGAAAATGGTCCTTTACTTGTTTGGCTACTCAGCAGTTGCAGGATAGAGGGATTTCATGACACCCACTGCAAGCTCTCTGCATGGTAGTTAACTGAAAGACTGGTTATGTGAAAAAGCTTTACTTACGATTGAGTAAATGCCATGTAAACATTAAATTTGCAACTGTCTGAATCATTACTATTCTCTTGTCATTCTCTTGTAGCAACAAATGAGAGTCAAATTCTTTTATCACTGGCAGAAAGAATGATGATTTTTGCGCACCTAAAATCTCATGACAGTGTGTAGATACAACTGCCTGAAAGAGAAACAGAAAAGTAAGACAGCAGAAAGCTTTCATGTACATACAAATTGCTGGAGGACTCCTAAACAAAAAAAGGCAGTGACACTGAACTCATGAATGACAGGAAAATGTTACTGCATGGCACCTCCATGTACTTTGCTCTGAGAAACTCTTTTCTAAGACATTATTAGTGGCAGGAAATACAGGAATAAACCCAGATCTACAATGGTCACCCAAGACTGAGGACACATATGGGATGGGAAAAGAAATTCAAGTTATTTTATGACATCTGGGGTAAATCTTTGTATGACTATCAGGTTTAGCACTACTTTTTTTTAGAAAAGTAGATATCTGAATATTACAAGATATCTAAAGCTTATGCAAGGAGGACCTATATGAAAAATCTCTGCCTAGCTGAAAAGCACCTTCACTTCAAGAAGAAACCCATGTTCTCAAATAAAAGATAGGCAGGGAACAACTCAATCTGATGGTACCTGTAAACACCTGTGAAGTACATGGACTGTCTTTGGTACGTACGGGAAAAGTACTGAACAGGCAACTCACAGTCTGAAATATACATGACAGTAAACTTTGTGATTTACTGTATCAGAAACATGATTCCACAGATATTTCATTCCACTGAGATATTTGTTTTAATGGGCTTGTTCTGGTAGTCTTTAAACCATCAGGGTCTACTGAACCTCTCAGCTTTCTTTGAGCTTTCTTTGTTCTCAGCCCCGTCCATATAATTCTCACATGGAAATGCTCAAGATTTAAGATGATGCAATGCACTGTAGACTTCTGACTCTATGTTTAACATCTAAGTATACCAATCAGCCACAGTCTTCAAGCTGTACATCAGCAAGGAACCTACTCATCAGCCTCTTGTTGTGACTGTGATAAAAAGGAATTACTTTTGTAAAAAGTTATCTAGAAGACTAGACCCCTGTGGCAGCTATTTCACAAAGTGCTAGGAAAATGTGTTTCAGTTAATGAAAAGGAGGCAGGTAACACTTCTGATACTGTGCATGTACCATGCATAACCTCTGTCACCCAAGGATATTGAAAAATGGTAGGTGGTAATGGTGGAAACCTGATGTTCCCAAATGTGGTAATTTCAAATGGGCTTGAAAGCAAATACATTTTTAATGTTGCTGCACTGTAAAACATAAAATAAATAACAAATTCTTCTTCTGTAGTAGCTCTCTTCTTTATTCTTCTGCCAATTTTTGCTCATACTGATTTTCCAGACATGCTTGATTTTACTTTGTTTGTCTAGCCATTGGCCCATATTAGTTACCTAAGATCTGTAAAGTGGTATCTGTAGGTATATTGCTGGGATTCCCTTTCTTGGAAAGAAGAATGTTAAATTTTCCTGGTTTAGAGAAGGGAAAATGAAATATAGCATTCTCTATTAAAAAAAAGATCCCTCTGCACATCAGGATCATGTTTATACTTTCTGTGCACCTTTTTGAAACAGCTTTGCCATCTCAACAAAACAAAAGAAAGGGGTTTTGCTAATGAAAGTACCAGAAAGCACCTTCTTGGATTAAACAAGCCTTGCACTGTGCAGAGAGGAAAACAAAAAGGTATCCAACTTTTTGACCAATTCTATACAGTGTTGCCTAATAGGACTAAAACTGTAGAGTGGACAGTGTTTATGCCAAGGGCCATGCCTACACACTAAGTTTCTGAAGGATGTCTTACTTTGCTGGATGTGGTCCCACAGACTGAATATCTCTGTGCTGTTGGGTATATGGCTGGAGTACATACCCATTTGTTCAAGACAGATACTGTTCATATCCTCCAGAACTCCTCTGTGATCCAAGTCAAAGCTTGACATTAGAGACATTTGATTCAAAAGTCCCACCCTGATCTGTGCTAAGCTGCCATCTCAGACACAACCATCAACTGCAACACCACCACATACAGATTAAGGTTACTCCATGTTCTTTATCTATGCAAGGACATTTGTCATGAGGTCTCCCCTCCCAGAAACTGAGGAGATATCAGGAAGGACCCTAAATGGAGCCAGCTGACTGTCCCACCAACACCTTGGAGGCCCACCAGTTCCCGCAGTGCAGCTGAGCCATGCCAGCTGAGACCAGACAGAGTAAGCACTTAGACAGTGACTGATTATGTAGGGGTTATGGAATATCCAACAAGGCTGCCAAAATGCCTCATGATTAATCAAAATATTGAAAAAAATTCAGGGAATCTGAGTGCTGCAAAATCTCACTCTGTTTTTCATCTCCTGTGAAGGTAAACAAATGAGTCCACTCCATATCAGAAGTCTGTGAGCTTGGGAGATCATGGAGCCAACAAATCTCATAGCCATTCCCAAAGCAAATCCCTGTCTCTCCTAGTGACTGGTTTTTAACTAGTGCAACAGCTCCTGGAGCACGTCCCCTCAGTCTGGCCACCCTACCCCTAGCCATCACCCTCCACCTTCAGAGTTTCCCTCGGGGAGTACAGGAAAAAGCCCATTGCACTGTGGCAATAAGATGGACAAGTACAACATGGCAAAGGGAGAGGACTCCAGAAAACACACAGCATAACTCAGGCTGGGGAGAGGATCTGTCCAGTTACAGAAGTGAGAGCAGTTGGGTCACACACATAATTAATGAAGATTTACAATCAGTGAAAAACAGCTCTTTTTGTTCTGAGGTTCCTCCATGCTCCTTCCTTCTCTCAAGTTAAAAAAAAAAAAAAAAAGGTTGAACTAGTCTTTCCTCTGTTGCCTGTAGTGCTCCCAGGAACAGGGCAGCTGACTGTTTTGCCATTTATTCCAAGAAAATAAGACCAGAGATCCAGCAGCCACCATACATCAAATATAGGGGAAGGGCAGGCAGGAGCTGTCCTTAAATAAGGAACTTCAAAACTGCAATTTTGGACAGGAAGATGGAGCTGATAGTATCAGTTTTATTTGTAGTGAGATTGTCTGAAAACCACAGAGAATGTGATGCTTATGATGTTGAAGACCTTTGGCTTGGGTCTTCCTGCAACCCTGACCATTCCTCATGGTGCTTCAGGAAGCCTGTGCTGTGCTGAGCAGCTTGATAATGACTGCTTCATTTTACGTACACCTCAGGTACAATTTGCTGAATGTGTACATTTGCATTCCCCCTGCCCAGCATTGTCAGTTAGGGGTTACTGGAAGCAGCAGGGAAAACAGCATGGACACCAGCCTTCGTGCAGGGGCAAGGCTCTTGTGAGATTTGTTTCTGCCCACAGCTGGCTGAAATACCTTCATACTGGAGCACAGGGAGACACTGAAAAAGCTCCAGCATATATGGGCAAGACTTTCTGTTTACACAGGCTGGATAAGCAAACGCCAAAATAGAATAAAGCATTTTTCTTTTAATAAATAAAGTTTATGTGTCAATAAATTAAAATTAAATACAAACACTGGAGGGAGGTAATTTTCTGCATGACAATGTACACATTGGAAAAACTTTGGGCTTGTGAGTAAATGGCACACTCAGCTGAGAGACCATAAGCACTGACACTCCTGCAAGCTGTGGCTCAGTCTGGGCCCAGAGCTGAAAGGGGCAGAGCTGTGTTGTTCTGGCATCACAGGCATTTCTGCCTTTTTTTTGGTCTCCTATGTGCTCCATTTTCCATGGCACCTTCTCAATCGTGACTTCTGTAACTGCTCTGCTTGGGGTGCATCTTCTCACAGAAACAGAAAAATGAAAAGCAAATATATTCTTTGCTGAAGTTTTGTAAATCTGCAGAGGGAGCCAGACAGGAAATTCGTACATTGGTCCTTACTGACACTGCAAATAATTATAAACTCCTTATTTCCTCCACAGCTGGCTGGAAACTGGGCCCATTTTGACACAATGAGGGGAAATCTAATATTCTGTTTGTTGTATTGTTGGAGGTTCTCGTTTTCCCAGCTGCTGTTTGACACTGGCTAGATTTTATAAAAGGCTCTTGTTTCTCCTCACATGCAGATTAAAATGTAAAATAAAATAATAAACCTATAGAGGATCTACAGTACAGTTCCCAGCTCTTGCATCTGTGCTCACAGTGGGCACTGCATCTGGAAAGTGCAGAGGAGTCACTAGCCTGGCATGCACCTCACTGTCAGCCCTCCACCCCCTTGCTTCCCAGCACAGCCACCCCAGGGAATCCTTCAGAAGATGATTGAAAACAACAACATTGGTAATGGCTGATCTGGATGTTCCTCAAGTATTTGCCCCATGATACAAATGCTTGTGGTTATCCCACAAACCATCCTCCAGACAAATGTTTGGAACAATCTGTTTCCAGGAATGAGTTCTCAGGAATGGCTTGGAGCAGCTTTCTCCAACATGCTAGCTACCTTGAGCCAGGCAGGTACCTCTGCCACACCTCTGCCCCTGTGCCCTGCCTGAGCTGCCCACACACCCACATTTCTGCAGGTACACAGGTGGGATGGAGCAGGCAGCAAGGGATGTGGTGCACTGGGGCAAGGCACGGGGCAGATGCCAGCTCTGCACAGGTTGCTGCTTGGCTTCCCACAGATGCTACGGCCCCAGGTGCTGTGCCAGGCTGCCAGAGCCAGGCAGCTCTACAGTCTCTGTTGCCAGCCCACAGCACAGGTATCAGACAGTCTCCAATGTCCATTCCCTCGTCCTCCTCAGGATACAACAGCATCTCATTATCAAACCTGCCCCCATGGGAAGCTTCCCACATGGTGGAGTCTGATTTGGCTCTCATAATTACCACTTGTAGGCTCCAGTCTGCAGGCAGTTAACAGGAGCCTAAATTGACAAAGTCCTTAGTGCCTTACAATAATAACCTTGGTTAATAAAGTTGGGGGAAGTGTATAATTACAATAAGGCTGCTATGTATACACAAAGGCAAGATTAATAAACGATTGTTGAGCCTGGGCTAAGTCAATAAAGTGGAACTGATTGGAAGCCAGGACAGCAGGCAGGTAATCATTAATTTGTATGCGTGATGTTGAGTTTAAAGACCAGATGTTACTTGAAACCTGTGCATCTGCATGGGGTATCCGGGAGGGCACTGCAGCCTCCGTTAACTTACACCCCTGCATACGGAACAGGAAGAGCTGCATTCTTTGTGATTAACCCAGCTTGAACTTTGAAATCTGAGTCCCAAATATTTGCAAGAAAATTGCAAGTAAGAAAAAAGGATTGGGGCTTGAAATGTGCTTTGGTTCTACAGCACAGGACAAGTATCCTACAGGGCTTGGGGCAAGTCCCTTCACCTCCTGAGACCCCCACTTTCCCATGTTCAGAATACAATTCCTTCCCAAATGTATTTCCTTCGTGTGTCTTATTTCCAGGGGGAATTACTACTGAAGTTTTAGAAGGGAAAAACATGAAAGTAAAACTAAGAAATACCAAACCGTGGAAGTATATGTGTGAGAGAGTTTCACTTGTTTTGAAGAACACAGCTAGCCACAAAAGTAGCAAACATTTCCAAGTTTGAAAGAAATCTCTGCCTAAATATGTGAGTAGTGCTTTGTTATTCAGCTCATGCTTACAATTTTTATATGAAGGTGCCATGTTTCCAGGAATCACAGCTTCACAGCTATAAATTTCATATGTGGAGAAGGAAGGTCTTATATTCTGAGGGCTTTACAGAACCATTTTCCTCAAGATTGGCTGGCCAGTAAAATAATCTCCTTTCCTTACCTCACCTAAAGCAATCATCAGGCTCTCCAGAGGAGAGGGAGAGCAAGGGCTGCAGTGCTCTGGGTGATTTGGTGACCCAAAGGTGCAGTCACGGAGGAAGTCTTAGTATGGACTCCTGCAGACCCTCCCCACATACACCCCTTGCTTGCACAATTCACAGTCAGAGCAGAAGATTTATTTTACCTTTGTGAAAGTGCTTTAACTTAAGAATAAAATATTGTTTTACCCTCTGCCCTGCTGCTCAGTGTAGCTTCCATGTTAGCTTCCCTACCTAAAGCAAACCTCCTAAGCAAACAGGTTTTAAGCTCTGCTTCCAAACCAGGCTTGATAAGGAGTAAGCAAGCTCTGTTAGGGACAATGACCAATTTATTGTCTCTACTTCCACTCCCCCCTGACCCTTGAGAGACAGGTCTTAGTCCTTCCACTTCACAGCTCACCCCAAACTTACTAAATAGACTATTTGTTTCCTCGTTCACGTGGATATTTTAATTGCTTGGAATTAAGACAAAATTTCTGTAATGTTTAAAGCTGTGGGGTTTGAGGAGATGACTTTCAAGGTGGAGGGCAAATGTAACCCTGCTGTGCCTACATAGGGTATTCCTAACTGTGTCACCCATGTGATGCGGGGGGTTGAAGAAACTGATTTTACTAGGTGGCAATGACCAGTCAGACTTTTTACAAGGTCAGGGCAAGCTGCTCCATCATCTTTCCAAAGAACACAGCCCTGTCAGCAAGCAGAGCCAGCAGGAAGGCAGGAAAGGGAGGGAGGTGACAGAAACTTCCCAGGGGAGGGTTATTACAATGATTGAACATGCTCTGGTATATCCAAGCACAAGTAAAATTAGCAATGTCAGGCCCAAGTGCCCTGGTTTGTTTCACAGCGGCACCTTCACAAACATCTCAAACATTTGTTTTGCCATGTGCAGCCTCACATGCCACCACCCAGCACCAACAAATACAAGGTCCTTACTTATTGAGGACAGCCTTATGAGGAAATATTGTTACCTTGAGTCGCAGCTCAAGCCTGGCATGAAGATAAAAATGAACACAGGAATACCAGACAAGTGAAAGCACTGTAGAATAGAAGTTGCAAGGAGAAGTGAGGCCTGGAACAACTGCAATAGCTCCCAGGAGCCCCATGGGAAAAATGAGCCTTCATATACCAGTACATTCAGGAGACCTCTTAGGAAGAACTTGCAGTGGAGTTAGTAAGAGCTGGTTCATGACTTTCTGGACTGAGATGGCCTTCAAAAATGAGCAGTTAAATCTTGTTCTGAGGTGCAATGAACTGTGTTGCTCTCTTAGCACCACCTTCAACAAAAGGAGCTGCTGTGCAGCAGCAGTTTGTCCTGTGGTCAGGAGGCTTATGGAGCTCGCATGCAACATGGGGATAGTAACTTTGAGCCCTTGGACATACGTCTTCTTTGCTTGACATCTAAACAGTCCTGATTCCAGAGAACAGGTGCTAAGCATGCTCCAAGGTTCAAGTTTTTTGAAAGATATTCTCACTTGTCATCCCAAACCATTGGTTTTGCACATCCTGGACTTAGGTCTCATCCTTCTCAGCAGATCCTAGTGCCAAGGACAGCAGTGCTGACTGAGAGGAGCAACCAATGGGGACATCAAGTAAGTCGCAAAGCTATGGATTTCTTTGAGTTTAAGAGGAGGAGATCACCAAGCAGACCACATACTAGGCACTTAGCTAGTGAAGTTTTGTTTAGTGATTTGTCATTTGATCCCGTAGGCATGAATTAGACAAAAGCTTATGAATCCTCAAACTGAAGTACTAATCGTCACCAGCAAAGAGTAAGATTCATCCCTCTAACAGTGACATCCAATTCCCTAGCCCAAATATTCTGGCAGAGGAGCCAGGAAATATCATCCTGGCACGGTGCAAAACAGCTTCAATGTAGCTTCAAATTAGTCAGTCCCAGGTATGTGTATAAGGAATACATCAAAGCAAGGGAATTTTTGCCCACTTCATATCCTGTCTCCTCAAGACTTACAAGTTTTTTCCTACCTCCATGTTGTGCCGTGGCTCTCTCTCAACATCCCTCTTGAAGTTTAGGCGCAGAAATTGTATTACACTGATCATATCAAGGCTGTGTTGGAGAGGGAAAACTCCTTTCCTATTTCAATTTGATGGACCTTCTGAAGACCCTGGTAGGTCCAAGATTTCCTTAAGTCCCTATTTTGCTCCAGGCTGATGTTGAGCTCCTGCTAAGTCCTTGGGAGCTACTGCCGTAGTGATGACCTCTACCTTTGACAAAACCAACGCTTGCTAAACCTGTGCATTCCACCCTGGGGCTGTCATCAGTATTTATCTCCATTTCTATTTACAATAAGCGAGTGGTTTGAATGAAGGGAAATTTGAACCACTTATACCATCAGTGCGTCCGTCCATGAGCTGTGGGTGTCACAGTCTCATACCTGCACAGGAGCATGGGGTGGTCCTGGGCCTGCCACCTACGAGCACTCTAACAGAGACCTCACAGTGCCCCAGACCTCTTGTGGTTGCAGATTTGGCAGCTGGCACTAGCTGGCCCCACCATGCACAACTTTTCCTAAATATTATGTTTTCCAGGATGTTGGTTTTAGCTGTTGTATTTGGCAGGTTTCCTTCATTGCCTTTAAGACCAATGACTTACTGATAGGAAAGAAAATTCGAGGCCATTAGCAGTTTGTTCCAGCTCCCCTACTTTGTCTCCTACACACACACCCACACCCACACCCACCCCACCTCCTTACTACCACATCCAGAAATGGGGTCAGGTGGTAAGGACTGGCAGCTCAGAGCACTGTATATCTGTATATATGGGTTTGTCTTTTTTTTTATAATATTCACTAACTTCTTGTTAGGATGAAATTTGGGGTAGATAAAGAGGTTCAGGTTTTCTCTTGGAAAACACGTGAAGAGTTTTTGTCCTTAACATTATAGGCTGGTATTTCAAAACTCCCTCTTAAATGCCAAAAAAAGTAGCTACTGTTTCTCCAGAATACAGATCCTGTGTGCTGCCTGTCTGCAAGAACCTCAGTGGATAAGATGGTTGCTCCCTGCAAATTTCTGAAAAACTTAATCTTATTTCTACAGCTATTTTGAATGTTTCAGCCACCAAAATACATGATCAGAAGAATGGTGAAATGGGAGCTGAAGGGAGGTGGGACATGAGAGAAAGAAGATGCATCTCTTCTTCCTAACACAAGTATTTGATCTGTGAATATGAGTTGTGACCCCAGCATTAGGATTTGGGGTGAAGATTTATAGCAAAGATGTGTAGAACACCTCTGTTCTTCTGAGGAAAATATGCATAAGTAGAAATAAATACACAAATATTCATTGAAGACATCAGAGTCTTACTAAGGCCACCCAGTGAGTTGGCTTTCATTCTAGACCACCTTTCTGTTCTGAATTTGTGCCTGTCTTTCACCATGGGGTGCTTGGCTCCAAGGGGAACTGTGACACCAGTGGTGGAGTGAGGCCTCCTATGCCTCGCAGGCTGAGATTTGCTGCACTCACCCTGCCAATTCTCCTCCAGGAACAGCCAGGAAACTCCTTAAGGTGGAATACATAGGGGAGGAAAGCTCTTTGGCAGAGGTGATTTCTGAACACAGTGGGTGGACTTTATCTTACTCAAAGCTTGCTGCTGGAAGGTAACTACTGAGCAGCTGGGCCCCGTCTTTCAGTTCCCACTAGGGCAACTGATAATAACTGGAAGAAGAATTTACTCTTGATATTCATAACCTGGGGCTTCCCAGGAGGTGGGATGAATCCCACCATGAGAAGCTTTGTGGATTTCAGTTCAGTCTGCTGAGAGCAGGAGGGCAGAACCAGCCCGTGTCTCTCAATTTGTTCTACAGACGTTGGCTTGGGAACTCCCAGTGTAGGCAAAACCAATGCCATCCCCTGGGTTTTAATCTGAAAGTGGGGCGCTGTACACAAGAGCTACTTATTCCTAATTCCTGGCCATTTAAGACCATCTGCTGTGGTTTTACAGGAGAAGGGGCTGAGTTCCCTTCAGGACCACTGTCTGTTGTGCACTGTGCATGCTCTGGAGTTCAGTCATGGAAACATGCAGCTCCCCTGTTTATGTTGCAGCTGCCTCCCAAACACCATTTGAGGATCCAGGCAAGACAAGCATTTCTTGTACTGTGTGCCATATATACAAGTTACAGGATAATAATGTCTGTCTCCAGGAACTCACAGTCTAAATTAAGACAAAATTGCAATGAGGAATGTCATGAGAACTGGCAACAGGGAGAAAGGAGGATGGGAAATAGGAACTTTGGTACAATCTCATTCTTCTTTTAGCACACTGCTTTTCTGTTTAAAGAGAATTTCGTATTTTCTGGAATAATCTCCCTGCACATCCCACTTCTCTCCTACATATTTCTGTCAATATCTGGTGCTTATATTGCATCTCTAGATACGTAATGCATCAACATCACCTATGATATTAATAAGCAGTGAGTATCTGCACATAGTGGTCACAAATAGCATCTGACTTATAACAGTCCAGAAGGACGTCTGGAACTGGAATTGTATGCAGGACATATCTGAGACTATTTTTTTCTCTGTTCCTTCTCATCACATACATATTTTCAGGACTTAAAGTCTGGACAAGCAGAATATCACAATGTCAATGAAGGGAAGATGTAAATCT
The DNA here is from genome assembly GCA_013389865.1 of Piaya cayana. Classification (NCBI taxonomy): domain Eukaryota; kingdom Metazoa; phylum Chordata; class Aves; order Cuculiformes; family Coccyzidae; genus Piaya; species Piaya cayana. The sequence goes on from WAAB01005564.1 coordinate 151,078, forward strand.
CCCTAAATAATTTTTAATGAAAAAAATACTGAGTTACTCGGAGTGCCATAGTTTCTGGGTGGCTGGTTCTAACTGTAGCAATCCATACTTAAAGGGAAATTTTACAGTCTTAATATATTCCAGATGCTCTCCTAGTCTCAGATGAAAGCTCTGTCATCGTTTACTGTTAATATTTTTGTCAGCAGTAGAATTTTATTATAATAACCCATCTTACTTGTAGTCACTATTAGTCATGAGAGAAACTTCCTCTACAAATAATCCCTGGGTCACTCCCTGAGTGTCCTGTCTCTTTCTATTTAATTAAAAAACATTAACTGCTTGTTGTGTCCAGGACTTGTCAATATAATGTGCATATACAATAACATTTTACCTGATGAAAACCATTTGCTTCTGGTAGTTAGAAAAAAAAAGTTACACTCTACAGTAACAAGGCTTGGCTTTATAGCAGCTCTCCAGTGGAAATGAGAACAAGAGAATTGCTTTGAAAATAAACCTCCATGAACTTGGATAGACAACAAGGGGCACGAAGGTTTACTGCAAAAACAAGAAACATATTTCATGCTGTTATGCTTTGATCAGATACTAGTTTCTCACAAGGAGAATTGTATTTAAATGTGGCAATTTTGATCTTTTGCAGTGACCAATGGTCTGATTACAGACAGAAGAGGATGTAGGGGAACACAATAGAGCAGAATATCAAAACACTAGTTCTCTGAATGGACCTCTGAGGACCTTCCTTATTCAACGAGTAGCAACTAGATTAAAAAAAAGTCACTACATGATAGACTCTGTAAAATACTCAGTATGCAAGCTGGAAGCTGCTATGCTATTTTCCCCACCACTGTCTTTGTTGATTAACTTGGATTTTGAACACTCAGGTCTTGTTTCTCTTGCTCTTACCTCACCATCTTCCTCATAGGGCTCTGGATCTACTGACAGCAGCTCAGAGCAGCCACAAGGATGCACATGCTCCCAGTACTGTGTTCAACCTTGGAGTCAGCACCTCAGCACCAGCTGCAGGGTTTTGGTCTCTGGGAAAAATGAGGCTTCTCTGGCTAGAGCAGTGGCAGAGATTAGGTTTGCTGCATCCTGAGGATCTGTGTGTGGATCAGACAAGGATAAAACATATCTTTCAGTTCTGGGATGTATTATCAACACGAATGTAGTAGGCTATGAGCCACACTAAAAGTGATCTCTCTGTTACATGACAGTCCCATCTTGGCTTCCACAAGGGAAATGTTTTACAACATGTTGGCATAACTGTACAACTATACTGAAGCAACAGAAGGTGGTTGCTGGTTTGAGCAAAACCTCTGCTTGAGCAGTTTATCTTCTGGCCTTGCCACCATATCCCTGGCTCATGACCAAGCTTTGCACATACAACTGGTCAGTGGTGGAGTGGGTGAATCAGCTGTATTGGACAGATGAAATCTGGGTGGTGCACAATGGAACCAGGCTGTGCAAGGCTCACACACACTGTACATGTGATTTGGCTGGGAAAACTTTTACTGAGATGTCTAAGGCTGTGAAGGCCATGTTCTGTGGTAACTCTGACAAACTCTGGTGATGTTGAACCTCAACAAGATGCAGGAAAGGCCTTCTAAAAGGATGCATCTGTGCACCCTGCTCTGGCATCCAGCAGCTGAGGGTCTTCTAAGGAGATTGCTGCTGGAGTTCTGCATCCCAGATTGCTGATCTTTATATTCCATAATTATTTCCTTTAAGTCTTGACTAGAATCTGGATTTGCTCAGTGATGGACAAATTTTATTGCAGAAGGGCTCCTATTCAAAAAACATAACACAGAAGAGTATCTAGAAACATATTAAGTATTGGGGGGTATGGCCTCTGTGTTGAATTCCATATCTAGGAACCCCACTGTAAACGGGAACTGTAACTTGCTTAAGCCTCTGGAATATACAGTGTGAACTGCAGCTGGGACATACACCTGTAAGAAAGTTGGGATGTAGATCTCTTATTTAAAGCCATGGATGAATGTATCTGTGAAAGATGGGGAAAGCAAATGCTGTCTATTCAAGCATAGCTTCATTGAAGGGATCTAATTGGACCAGAACTCCCATATTTGTTCTGCCCTCTTTGTTGGTGCTAGGACATCCACGATGCTGTGACATCCCAGGGATATGACTAGAAAAATAACAGGATTTGTGATAAAGTACATGTTTATAACATCTTGATGAATTTGAGCAAATGTGGATTCCTAAAGAATAGTGAGGGCATGTAATAAATGCCCAAGGCTTTCTGGTCTTTGGGTCCCTCATCTTCCTGTGCCTATATTGGCACCTCAGGGTGTAATCAAAGCATTTAAATTTACAAACATGCTCAGAGCAAGACTTCAAGTGCAAGCTACAAAGATAGGGAGATTATTATCAAGAGGCAGAATTCAGATTACAGCAATAAAAAGATAAAAGTTTCTCAAATTTCTTCTGTCCTGCAGCTGCAGCTGTGGTTGTGCCTTCAGGAAGCAGTCAGGAGAATAGTGCTCTGCACTTAGCTGAGCTTTTCACTGCATGATACTATTCACAAGAGCATAATGGAGTTGCAACCAAAGAAAGGCAGAGGGGAATACTCTGCAGCTATAGTGTCTGTAATGAGCCTTCACATCACAGAGGCTTAAAGAGGTTACAGCTCATCTGAATGTCATTGAGACACTAATGTAATATTTTTGAATTTTCTTTTGTACAGCAGTACTCTGCACTGTTAGTAACATCAGTGAACCACAGCTAATTACAGATAGTACAACTATATCTGCTGATGTTAGGCTACTGTGTGAATTTCAGAAAGACATTAATTGGAAGGGAACAGATCCCAGTTAGCGGACTGTGCCTTACATATCTCCTTCTCTCACTTTGGCACCATTACTGTCATCCAGGTAGTGTTGTCACATGTGAACACAATCTCCTGCAGTGCCTGCACTATGTGACTGAACACAGAGCAGGCACAGCAGCAACTTCTGGAAATATCAACTGCTCTTTCCTGATATTTGTAGTTAAGACAGTCATTGGAAAACCTCATCTCTCAGTACACGGAAATTGCACATCAGTGTTTACAACTGACTTAAAATCCACCAGATTATTGTGCCATCCTCTCACCATGCACACATGACACCACTACTGGATATCACATATTGCACTGCCCCGAACTCTTTATGGTTTGAGTTGATCTGATGTTTTCAAAGAGCAGAACCTTCTATCAAGTTGAAACCTCTTCTGATAATTTTCCATTTCTTTGTTACTTTCTGCAAGCCCTGTGTCTGTAAGCTGATAACCACTGGTATTTACTTAGCACTGCAACTGGCACATGTTGTGATTTACATTGCATTAGGACTGAGCTAGGAGAACTATCAGACTTTACTGGATGAAGGTCAGCTAACTGAATGCACTACATGTGGTCTGCTTGTAGTATCATCTCCTGGTATGTTCTTGGACTGCTACTCAGCAATTTTTTTTTTTTTTCCCTTTAGCTACTTATGGGGTGACTTTTCCTGTGCCAGAGGTCTTATTGTCCTCTTATTCTCTTACTCTTCTCTTTTCTTGATGTTTTCTCTCTACCTTGCCTTCCAGCCCTGAAGTCCACTACCCTCTGGAGCACCCTCAGGCCCTCTCTGTGTTGCCCATATACAGGCTGGGGTGACTGTGCTGTCAGCAAGGAAATAACTGTTGTAGCTGCAGTGGAAATTTATATTTGGCAACAGAGTGGCTAGTACCATGGCCTGTATTGTTTGGAAATAAGACACAAACGTGGAACAACCCTTTGTTGCTACTGCCCTTCAATACATAATTCAGGTCATCTTATTTAAAATGTTACTTATAGACAGTTTTAGTGCATGCTTTTTTTCCTAAATAATTCATAAAACTTTCCGTACGTAGTATGCTGTTTCAACCTGTTTAGAGAAGGAAAATATTCTTCCTGCTCGTGCATAAGAGAGAAAAGGCATAATAAACTTAGTACTTTTTAAAAAAATAGAAGACTATGTCTCTGAAAATAGAGCTTAGACCCCTAGCACAATTCTTCTTACACATGCACAACCTGCTTGGAAATAATCTTTCAACCTTTTGTCAACATTTTTTCCATGAAAGTGGCTAGGTTGATAAATTAAATTTTGATGAAATAAAAAAATAAAGTCAAGCACCTGAAAGCTAATATGTACTTGGAATTATATTGCTTTTCATCTTTTCTGTCTTGCAATTACTCTTTTAAAATAAGAATTAAATACAAAGTCAAGTAATTCATAATGTGGATGAGGGGATAGAGTGTATCCTGTGCAAGTTTGCTGATGATGCACAATTGGGAGGAGTGGCTGATACACCAGAAGGCTGCACTGCCATTCAGCATGACCTGGACAGACTAGAGAGTTCTCTAGAGAAGAATCTAATGAAGTCCAGCAAAGGTAAGTGCAGAGTCCTGCACCTAGTGAGGAATAACTCCATTCACCAATACAGGTTAAGGGTTAACCTGCTGGAAAGCAGCTCTGTGGAGACAGACCTGGCAGTCCTGGTGGACATCAAATTAACCATGAGCCAGCAATGTGCCCTCATGGCCAAGGCATTCAATGGTATCCTGGGCTGCATTAAGAAGAGTTTGGCCAGCAGGTTGCCGTAGGTTATCCTCACCGTCTACTCTGCCCTGGTGAGACCACATCCAGAGTACTCTGACTAGCTCTGGAGTCCCCAGCTCAAGAACGACAAGGAACTCCTGGAGAGAGTCCAGAGGAAGGCCACAAAGATGATTAGAAGACTGGAGTGTCTCTCTTATGAGGAGAGGCTGAGATGTGGGTCTGTTTAGCCTGAAGAAGGGAAGATGGAGAAGGGATATTATCCATGCTTATAAATAAAAGTGTGGGTATTAATAGGATGCAACCAGACACTTTTCAATAGTTCCCAGCAACAGGACAAACTGGAGCACAGGAAGTTCTACCTGAATGAGAGGAAAAATTTATTTACTGTGAGGGTGACAAAGCACTGGAACAGGCTGCACAGAGAGATTGTGGCAAACCTTTAGCAGGGATATTGTACTAGATGAATCTCAAAGGTCCTTTCCAACCCTGACCATTCTGTGATTCTGTGAATTTGGTGACAGTTTTTGGTTTCTGTCCTACATGTTGTTTAAGACATGACAATTCACTAATAGCTCTTCAAGACTCTCTCCTGTAATACCTATGATAAGCCCAATGACAATTGTTACTACTCTTAATTTTCTATACAAAATGGTTTCTTCAATTGTTTTCAGGAGTGTAACGTTCCTTTGTCTATCTTTGAGGTCATGTCTTTTGAGAGGCCAAGGATGTTACTGCAGCAGTCACTGTCATAACCATAATTTACACAAGAGGTAACTTGAGTAACCCAGAGTGCTTAGACCCAATGTTGCATCATGCCAGCTGTTTCCTCTGCACTGTGTGCATGACTGTCATCATAGTTTCAAGTATTTGGTCCATGTTTTCACATGGGGACAAGACAACTCCTTGCACAGAGTATTCATTGAAGCTTTTCAATAAGACCTGTCATCAAGTGCATGACTTAAGCATTTGCTGTATATGTCCCCAGCCAGAAATTTTCTCCCATTCATGCCATTTTCCTTCCTGTCTTCCTTCACTAAAAATGAAGGTTTACAATATTATTATGTTTCAACTGGCAAACCCTCAAGGGACAGTGATTCTCATTTCAGGTGTGAAAAATGTGATGAAAAATAGAGACTGTAGCTTTGGTTTTGCTTTGCTCTGCAATTAAAATCTATTAAAATTCCGGGATTTTGCTCCTGTTGAACTCTAATACAGAAAATCCAACTTAATCAGGAAATAAGCAGACTGGTGTCATCCTGTGAAGTACAGTCAACTGCCCCTTCAGCTTTTATGACCCATGAGTGAAATAGATTTATAAATATTCAGAAATAGAGGCATAAATATCAGGTGTCCACCTGCATAAATAATCATGAGGTGATCTGCCAACAGGTGATGTAAATGGAGTGGATAACTGTTGAGCTCTCACTATGGGTTTTTCCCCCAGAGCAGGCACTGACCTGGGTGTCTGTCCTTTGTGCATCCCCCAGGTCTCACGGGACAGAGAGGAAGAGTGTCTCTAGGATCTCCATCCTGCTTCAACCTGGTGGAATTGGCACACAAGCTGGAAAAGTGCTGGCTGGAGCAGAGGAATGGAATCTGACAGGCAACATGTAACCATGTGAGCCTCATTTCCTTTGGAAAACAGGCTTGGCAAAAAATGCACAGGGCTTTATTTTCTAGATGGTTTTCATTGTGTAGCTGCTGGAAGCTTAAAGAAAAACTTCAGCCCTCTTGGACTCCACTTACTTTAGAGTTTGGGCAATTCTGTGCGTATTCAAGTCATATTGTACATAGACATAAGTGATGGGTTTATCTAGGACCTCAGGACTCATGCATGGTCAGACGCTGTTCTGCCAAGCTAGCAGCTGTGAAGGTGTTTGTCTCTGCTGGAGCAATGAGCTCCCGCTCCGTGGATGCAGGAGCCCATGGGTACCACAGGATGGGGTCTGGGCCCAGGGCCCAGCCTACCACTCTGCTCATGGAGACTGCAAGAACAACTGCTGCTTCTTCAGAAAAACAAAAGCTGTTGCCACAAATGCCAGGGTAATGCATACCGCTTGCAGAAGCCCCTGCCACAGGAACCAGGCAGAAGGGACCATGCTGCACCTTTTCTTTAAAAATCTCTTTATTTGTTTATGTACAAGAAAGAGACAGATATTTGCTGTTATTTTTAACCCCACTCAACTTTTAGTTGTAAAGCGTGGGTATAACACACACAGCACAAAACTAGGCCATACAACATGTACATAAACAAGGCTGTGGGATTGTGTTGGAGACATGGAGAGGCAGTGTCACTGCTGAGGAGGTGAGCAGGGACACTTTGTGGCCTCAGAGCCGCCGTGCTGCCCAACGTGGCTGCATGGATGTCACATCCAGGTCGCATGAGCAGGGCCAGGGTTCGCACCCCTTCTATCCAACAGCCTTCAGGAGCGATCACTCTAGGTCAACTCTGAGGAGCTTCTCTCCCTTTTTGCTTGCCCAGAACATATATTTCATCTGTGTACCAACCACAGACAACTCAATCTCTTCGGTGAAATGAAGCCAATCACCCTGAGTTCACTGCCTGTAGTACACTCTCCCTCCCAAAGTGGAATGCAGCTTTGAAAGGGCAATATCTTATCATAAAACAAGCTATTGTTGTCTGTGTTTGAGTGCAAGCAGATTAATGATGAATCAGCTTTTTATGAATGCCTCTTTTCATCCCTTCCTTATCCATTCCTTGTATCTTGCTTTTAAGACCGATGGTGTAACTTCGCAACTTCAGTTCCCATTGCTCACTTCTCATCTTGCCACCGGGGAGCACTCCCAGGCAGGGTAGCTCTTAAATCTTTCCTCACAATTGTTCGGTGGCAGGTACAGCCTATAAACAATCTAGCAATGTTGAATAAGGAGCTAATTCAAGCTGGTGACCCTTAATCATGAACTGAATACACTGCATAAAGACAGCTGGGTTATAGGTTTTGCTACTTTTGCAAAACATGCTTTAGATTAAAAATAAGTACATTAAAAATGAACTTAGATATGATCCAAAACAAAACCCATGTAGAGTAGAATTTAGACTTCCCAGATATACAAGGCTAGCAGTCAGCTGCTTAGACAGGATGAATAAATCAATAAGTAATTGTTATTTCAGGAATAAAATGTGTAATATAGTGAAATTGGATGCGTTGCAGAAGACTCCAATTCAGTCTTTGTTCCAAATTAATTGTTGTGAAATACTGTTTCAAAGTCTCTTTGTCTGAAAGTAAAGATGAGTGTAATTTGCAATACCTTTCTGCAAATGGCTTATGCAGCTCCTCAAGACTTGCATCATTAGGGTTTTTATTAAAAAATCCTGTATACTGCAGAGTAAGGATTTTTTTTTTTTTTTTACACTATGGAGTCCTACTAAAGGATAAGCATTTCTTCCCAATCAAAGGTCATGGGAACACTTTCCCACAGAACTCTGCCCAGGAGTTTCTAGTAAAATGGCAGCCATTTTATTAAAATGTCTGTTTTCTGTCGAGGAAACCTAGCACACCTTTAACTGTCAGAAATGGCTATACAAACATGTGCTATAGCAGAACACAGAGTGCATATACACTTACTAATAACACACTCAGACTTCACCAATAAAGACAAGCTTATCAAGTCCCAGAGTTACCACTCTCATCATTAAGGAGCCTTGCACTCAGCCACAGCTGACTGCAGAGCGATACCACAGGATTAATGTTATCTCTGCCCTCACCTTGAGATTGGGCTGTAGCACATGCCATCACATTTGCTATTATTGTCTTCTTTTTAATAGTGCCTGTTATAGTAGGAAGATGTAGGTTGCGTTTTCTTAATTTCAAAAAAACAGTCAAGCCAAGAACCTGGAGTCAGCCCTTACGGAGTCCCTTCCCACATCAGTACAAAGTCCCTGCTTCATCCTGCCAAGTCACTCAGCTACTCTATCCTGGAACTTATACACTCCATCACCATATCTGAACACATCTCCATCCTAATGTCCCTGCTGGGATTAGCTTCTCATGTGCTTGCTTTCTTTTTACTCTCTCTTCCAGTGTATACAATGATTTGAATTTTCTAACAACACACATGTTTTCATACATTCAGGAGAAGGTAACATCAAAGAAGCAGAGTTTATACTGAGGGCAGAAGGTGATGAGGTATTTCCTGGGGAAGTTCACACTGTGGTCTTAGAGCTGCTAAATATTGTTGTTCTAAGGAGCAGAGTCTTTGGTAACCTTAGGAGTTTATGTAAGTTTATGTTATGTGCAGTGTTCTTTAATCAATGTTTAGTAGGCACTATATGCAGTATGACTTATTTGACTGTGGTTTGTATGGCAGCCCAGTGACAGGAGAGCAGAATGGGTTATAAATTTATGGTACACCAAAGTTTCTCAAATTCCCACTTGAAAAGGCAATGTTCTGCAGTACGGCAAAGGCACCCTTTGATACACACTGCCCTGAGGCGCTCTGCTGAACACACCTTCTGCTGTCAGGCCAAAGGTCTTTTCCCTTTGAGTTTGTACAGCAATTCAATAAAGCCTATACACTAGTTAAGATGCTAACACAGTATAAATATTTACTGCTGTTACTGAGTTTGAGGGACAGGTACTAAGTTTGTGGTGCTGTACAGCTGGAACCGAAAAAAAAGTGACTGCTGAACGGTTCAAGAAGTGGCAGAGGAGAAAGCAGGAAAGATGGGGAAGAGTCTGGACTTCCACAGAGGTCTAGAGAGAAGGTTCAGCCAGGGAGTCACTTGGTTTGTGCATTCTATACAAATCTGGGACAGGACCTGACCAGGAGACGCAGGAAGATGAATGGACAGAGAAAGGGAGGTCAGGCTCAAAGCAGGTCAAAAGCATGGACAAAAAGAGAAACAGAAGCAGGAGTAAGTAAAAGCAAAACGGATGTGATACTGAAGCAGAGAGCACTCAAGTATAGTCCTATAGATAGACAGGTTCCAGATACTGCCTTTAGTATAGGACAAAGCCATTTGTGAGGAGGGGCACATGGGGATATATAGTCTGAGTTAGAGTAAAAGCATTTTAGCACCACAGGATTCATATAAAAGAGCTACATACTCCCTTTATTATTATTATTACTACTACTACTATTTGAAACAATAAGCAAGGTGCTCCTACATGGCACTCTCTGAGGGACAAAGAAATCATTAAACAGAATAGGTACTAGAAGGAGCCAGATGGAACTGTCTGGTTACAGAGCAAAACAAAAAAAAAGCCCTAAGATTAAGATTAAGAAAATGCAAAAACAAGCCAAAAACCAGGAGGAGTGGGAAGACACATCCAAACCGGGATACAGAGAGCTTGGGAAGTAGACCAGGCAAGGCACTGGATGTCATCATTTAATGTAAGTAGGACTCATCATCAATATGTCCAAGATATTTCCATGAAGCTTATTTCTTCTAGGTGGGACTAAGGAACCACTGCTATGGATCATATTCACAGTCCAGCACCTCCTGTGGAAGAACAGCCAGAAGCCATGATCATGGAGGAATGAAACTTGAAGCTGACATAAGGGAAAATATGCTGCAAGGAAGGGTTTCCCCAGGAGCGAGATAATAGGTTCTGCCTCATGGCCTCAAAGTTTAGATCCTTCCCATTGCTCTTTCAGTTTTCTTTGCTTTAATGCTAGAATGTAAATGTTTATAAATGGTTTTTGAACCAGCAGGTAATCCTAATATTTGAAAATCTCTTTAAGATACTACTACATTCCCACTAATTACTGCACCAAATAAAATCTATTCTTAAGCACAGAAATTATAATGTATCTGTATTGTTATTTCTTCAGTGTCAGGAATTCCCATTTTTCCCATCTCAAAGTTGCATGTTCTAGCTGAAGAAAAAGTTATTTCAGGATTAGTTGTAAAGAACATGAGACAATCACAGACTGAGACATAACCTAGCCCTATTTCTACAGAAGCTCCTGCTGGCTTTACACATCATGCTTTCTTTTTGTTATTTAACTATTATCTTTTTCTAATCAGAGACATATTCACACTTTATATTGACATTGCATTTTTATGGAAATATTTCCTTAATGCTCTGCATGGAGATTTTTTTATTCCTGTCATTATCTATGAAGATTTTCATCTGAAGATGTTATTTTTGTTTCTTTTGGCCTCTACAGTTGGGAAAGAGCCAAGGGAGGAAGTGACAAATCCATCAGTTTGAGACAGGAAAACCTGTGATTTCAGATCTGCTCATATCTTGTTAGAGGCTGCTTTTTCCTTTGTCAATTTCATACTAACATCCTTTCATGGGATAGCTGCTCTATTTCCATCATTAAAATATGCCATCAAAATACTTACTAATAAAAAACTGACTGGAATAAGTCTAATCTTGCCTGTTATATGCACCATCATGTTTATTACATGTTTACACTCAAGACACCAGACATTAATGGCATGTGTGGGCATGATTGTATATTAAACATAGCATAGTAATAACAGCTTTACCAAAAAGAATGGATCATTTGTCTAATTGCAGTCCTGCTTTTAAAACATTTTGCCTGGAAGATACTAAGTCAATCATGGGTACCACTTTGTATGCGTATGTTCCAAACCTATTTCTCTAACATCTCTCCTCCTTTGCCTGAGGCACAGTGAAACAAGCAGCAATCACTCACTCTGGCTCCTTCCCCATGAAAAAAATATGTGTATTTCAGCATCAAATAAAGGTGGGGAAGGGGGTCAATCTGCTTCGCTCAGTAACAACTCTCTGGGTCCTGAGATGCATATTAGAATAGAAAGGGAAATGAGAATAACTGCATTGATTAAGTTGTGTCTAACACAAGCTTTGCATAGTGATTCAGAATGAGAATAGGAACATTGCAAAACAATATAAATACCAGTGTGATTGAAAAGCCTCCCTCTAAAGCAAACAAGTCAGAGCACACAAAAAAAGGAGTGTTACTTCTAATAGTTGCCCCAAGTTGCACAACATCTAACACCTCCTATCTGAAACTATCACCAACTCTGAGAACAGCCTCCAGCAAGCAGAGGGCATTTTAGTCCCCAGTCATTGGTCTCAAGAGGTTCTCCATACCTTACTGCACTTGCTCTAACTCCTTTTGCATTGCAGCCTTAGCAAGGGAACTGCAAGGACGTGGACAAACAGTAGCAAAGTTTTGAACAAGGCTGACTGAAAGTAAAAGGAGATTAGGAAGACGGCTGCTTTGAACCAGAGCCAATCAGTCAAACCGTGGTACTTACACAGTAAATAACCGTGATGACAACTTTGCTTACATTTCAGCACTTGCCTGTTTTAAAGAATTCTGTAGGATCTTGTGCCCTTGCTCCTAACTACGTATCACTGTGGGCGTTGACATTTAACCTGTTTGTCAACAGATCCATTTACATCTCATTTCACTCGCAACCCCTGCAAGAGGCAGTAAGTGAAGAGCATTTTAGTGCAAGTGATGAAAGATGCCATTGCTGGTGCTCTTTAGCACTGCCTGCACTGCCATGAAGTATAGCTACCATTAGTAACAGGGATTTGAGTGTAACATCTGCTTTCGCCCAGCAAGGTCAAAAATTTACGGTTCTGACATTTCTCGCTCATTTGATGCTAGAGTGGGCTCGGTTCATATTTGCAAGGAGTAACATAAAATCAAATAGAGTTGATGCAGGCTCAGTGTCAAGTCAGGCAGAGAAAGGATTCCACTTCTCCCGAATAAAAATTACTTCAACTAATTCAATCACAAGGGCCATAAAGTTCTACAAATTCTACAGAAAGGTTGTAAGGATGCTAAATATTTCAAAGGGGCACAGAAGAGAATGCAATTATTCCAAGACCTACATTTATTTGTGTCGTTATATAGTTTCTCAGATGTATTTCTCAAGGTCTTAAATACATGTTTCAAGAAGAGCAAGTCTTGTTATGGCATAAAGTTCTAAGCTAGTTAAACCAGTGTAACTTATAAGTGCAGTGCTCTTAACAGGCTGTAAACTGCTTTGACTTAGTTTAGGTTTGTCATCCCTGGAGGTGTTCAAGGCCAGGCTGAATAGAGCCTTGGGGAGCCTGATCTAGTGGGATGTGTCTTTAGGGTTTCTTCCAATCCCAAATATTGTATAATCGTATGACTTTCCAAGAGCAAGCTAGAGTCACAAAAGCCTTGGTGTTGCATTCCCCTGGTTTGACAAAGTTGGCTCAATTGGACTGCTGTCCATGCTGACAAGCTGGGGAGCTTTTACAGGACTCCTACTTTTCACTGATTCCTTTTTCTGAGGACAAACTAGAACTGAACTATTTGGCTGAGTTCCTTTTCAGCTCTAGTCCTATGACATGCACAACTGCCAGTCTCCAGCACTCTTGTCTTGTCACGAGCAGCTCAGCAAGCACAGAGCAGGTATGCTCCTCTCTATGCACACTAGTGGTGGAGGGCAACTGCCCAGTCACTTGGAGGAAGGAGTATTCTAGTGACTCCTCTGTGTGTGTCACTAAGCACGACAGATGAGAGTCACAGAGTTTAGCCAGAATCAACCCTGCTAGTGTTTATAACTGGGGATTAGCCCAACAGTCTTTTTTTATTGGAATGCATCTAAACGGGTTTTTCTTTTATCTTTCTTTTTTTTTCCCAAAGAAGGTCAATGCCCTGTCTAACTGCTTAAATGTATACATAGCAACTATGCAGAAATTCATATATCATCTGTGATGCTGTAGTAGAGCTCACATATTTCATTTTGGTACAGTTTAGTTTACCCTGGCCCTAATCCTAACCCTAAACCTAACCCTACACTCTAATTAATTTTCTTGCTGTTTTCAACATGAATGAGGCACCACTTTGACAAGGAAAGATTTAGAGCAATTCTGGGCACTCATAAAACATACCGATATGAGCGATCTGCAGATATCCCGCAATTTTTTTGTGCTGGTGTTTTTTCACTCTGTATCTATAGATAGTCCCCCTGGCTGCAATACCACAAGTCTAAGCAAAAGTAGTATTCATTGGAGATAATCTTTCCCAGACTTTCTGCTAGGAAACATAACTTTTTTCAATTCCCCAAGTTTTATACCAAAGTTTGGGTCTTCTGCCAGAAAATGTAACATATATTTGCATTCAAGCTATCCATTTTAGTGTGTATACAAGCTGTTCTCTGCTGTCAGGGGCTTCATCAATAATTGTTGCTTAACAGCATATTTGGAAATATCAAGTCATATATAAGCTATTAAATAGATTGTTGTTATTACATGGACTTTTTTTTACATATTTGAGTATTGAGCAATTGATATAAATGCATTTTGATTCCTGTTAGCTAAATCCATTGGTATCCTGCATGATTCTTCTCTGACTTTTTTTTCAGTCTAGCAGGAGATATAATTTTTATCAGACCACCCAGGGCAAGGGAGCAAGAAATAAGATTATATGTTGAGTTACTTTGCTTCCTGCTTCTCACTGCTACAGTGACCTTTCTCCCTGCTGTGAAACTTCATGTCCAAATTTCCTCCCCAATACCCCAGGATGCTGTAATCATAAAATTAAAGAAATGCAGCGGAAAAAAAGCAAAGATAAAGAAAGCAGCTAAGTGGAGATCAGCAAGGATAACAAGACAAATAGGAATGACTATTACAACAATGGTTCTAACCCCAGAAAGACTGCAATGAGAGAATGTTGTATCTACTGAAGTCAAACTTAGTGGATTTTAAGTACCTTGGCTGCTCCTTAAATAGATACTTCAAATTCACTTTGTAAAACCATGAGACAGATATACTAAACACCTACTTCTGGCCATCTGCTCATCATCATTGCAGTTCGTGACTCGTCTTTGCACACCGCTGTGATCCACTGTGTCTGTGCTCAGCCCTTCCCCTCTGGTCAAGAACATGGAGGCACAGAAACACTCCTAACAATGTGGTATTTTCAGATGTGTGGACACTTCCCCAGGAGCATGACAGTTTTGTTACTACAGGTGGCCAGCATTTCCCAGGCAGTTTGATCCCTCTGGGAAATACTGTGTTTTTAATGCCATTCAGTTTTCAGTGTTGGCTTTAAATGGAATGAGTCCTAAAAACTGCAAGCAACCAGAATCTTTTAATTGGCATTTTTAAAGTGCTTTTAGACTGAGCCTTGTGTTTCTGTTCCCTGGGTTCTCCCCAGCCTGTTGAGCCCCTCTGGCTTAGGAGGTAGTGGTGTGAGGCTGAGCCTACAGTGGGAGCTACACTGTGCTGTGGAACAGGCATCAGATATGTGAGCAACTGCACCTGTAAGTTACCACAGTAAGATGTATTTATCCAAATGCTTGGTTTTCAGCAAAATGGGTAAGTTTTGGTTAGCTTTTTTTTTTTTTAATGTCAAAAAGTTTCTTTTTACATTATTATTTAGTTCTCTATCTGCTTGCTGGATATCAGCATTTCAAACCCCTGTAGCTGCAGAGCACTATCACCAGCAGAAAAACATGACACCATGCTCAGAAATACAATCCTTAAAGAATGGGTTACTCCACTGAATATTTTATGCTTTCTGCTTTGCTTTTTGCTTAGCCATTAGAAAGTGCCCTTTGGTTGTATTTCAGCAGAATTACTGTAGTAGGACACTCAACCAAAAAAAGCAAGAAAAGAGTTTTCAGACCAGTCAAGAGGGTGTTTTTTTTATTATTTTTCTAGCAATGACAGGAGGCAATCAGATGTGGGCACACTGGAGATTGGTTAAACAGAAACAAAACAAAATCTACAAGGGACAAATTGCTTTTGTAACAAAGATTACCTCAAACCCCAGGAAACATTACAAAGTAAACCTCTCCTTGTTTGCATTTCAAAATAGTTGCTAAAATATGATTTCTCAGTATTTGAAGGCACCCAGTGCAAATATTCCTTTCCTCCCCTCCTCAGCAGCGCTTCGGCCACAGATAGCTCCTGATGCCTTTTCAGACCTGAGCTGCCATGCTTGTTTGTCAGTATTTTCTTCCCCTTTCAGTGTCAGACTGGAAGGAAAACATGGGGCAGTCGGACAAAATCAGCTCCATCCCACTCCCCCAGCCCCAGGCAGCCCAGCCCCTTGAGCAGCTGACTTTCTCACCATTGCATGACTAATATAACCACAGGCACTTGAAGTGCATGGGAATTTTTCCAATCAGTACACATAGGGCAGCAGCAACCTTGCTGCTGAGGAGGGTCTTATGACATATCTTCTAATATTTTTTTTGCAGTAAAGAGTCTGCTGACAATGTTGGTGCAGCAAGAAAGACCTCAGACTTGGCACCATTGGAAAATTATTCTTCTCGAATCCTTCATCTTCCTTTAATTTCATGTCAGCTCAGGCCACACTGGTGACAGTGACATCCCATGAATTTTCTCAGGCACGTTCTCTAGTTAAGCTCTGCCAAAAATGGCTGAGCTGATCATTTCATGGTTACTGCACAAGAGTTCACAAGGCAGACAGTGAAGCCTTGCTAGGTTGTGCGACAGGTTCCACAGCACAATACCAGCAGTGTGTGGCAGTGGTTTACAAGGCTGGTTAGAGCCATTTAAACTCTTGCTTGTGCTGACACAGCCCTTCTGGGTTCTCCTCCATTTAGCCTGGAGGCTGCAATCCCCTGAGCAGTGTTAACCAGCTCCCTGCTGGGGTTCTCATTAGCAGCAGCTGAGGCATTGCTGTTTTTTCTGTGCCTCTTTTTACATCTGTTTCTGTGTTTCAGAGAAGCCTTGCCAAGAACCCCAATTTATTTAGCTCTCACATCTGATTTGATTTGAAGCTTCTCAGCCCCTCACCCTTGGGTCTGGCCAGAACACTGGAGCAGAAGTCACAAGACTTCATAAAAAGAAAACAACAGTAAAAAAGCTGATTAGACAAAACTGTTGAACATCTCCGAGAATTCCAGATGTGATAGCTTCCCAGAATGGCATCTTTCCAACTTCAGTGTCCCTGTCACTTGAGTCAATGATGGGACAGATTAGGCACTGAATTCCTGCCAGATTACACACTAGAGCATTTTTTATGAGAAATGTTGCAATTTGGTAAGCTTTGACCATTCTTTTGAACTTTTGATATTCACATTGCCTGGTTTTGGCAAGTTCGCACCTTGATGAATAGCTACGTGCTGTTCAAAATCCACATGACCACAGTAATGTTTCAATGTCTGATTGAAAGTTTGATAAAGAACTTATATCAACCACAAAACTGGGCAGCCAGAATTGCTAAGATTTTCTCAAATTACTTCTAAGTGAAGGAGAATGTGACTGTCCTCAAGTCTGACATTTTATGTAAGAAACTCAGGCATAGTTCATCTGTGATGAACACTCTGCAGGGCCAGCCTGGATGCTGGCACCCCACCTTGTCAGTCTAAGGAGAATCCAGCTCTGCAAAACCCTCTGAATGATACTACTAGCACCAGCCCACAGCTGACATCTACAAGCCAGGAACATCACTAGTGTAGTCCATAAGATAAATACGTCAGTGAGCCTTACTGAAAAGACAGAAAAGCCTTCACAGGAAAAAGCTGAAACAAATTTCTAGCTGTGAATTCTCTATTGCAGTGACAGTGTGTGGCGAAATCCCCAGCTATCAGTAGGTAAAAGACACAGTCCAAAACCAGATATTTATGCTTTTAAAATATGGGGGAATTCACATTCAAGTCTAAATCCTGTAGACTGAAATTTGTAACTAGCTCCACAATGTCTAGCCCTTTGTCGATCAAGGAGAAAAATTCTTGTGACTTACTCTCCACTGCAGACAAACTTATGAAAATTACAGTCCTTTCTCTTGCCTGAGTTTATGATTGGATCCCTGGGACAAAAGTGCAGATTTGAGACAGAACTCACTTCTTGCAACAGAAAAGATTGTTTTGATTGACTTGTTCCCTTCTGAGGGCAAAGAAGGGCAGTTATTTTTTCACAAATCTAAATGGGTATCAAGTGATGGTTAAAATAGGAAAATACCCCAGGAGCTACAGCCTCTCTGCATAGGTGCAAATCTGTGATTCAACTGAATTAATTCCAGAGCTATATTAGCCTGAGTGCAGGTCAGCAAATGGCAGGCAGGACAAAAGGGCAGAGTGGGACAGGAGAAGAGAGTTGTTAAACCCTGAGCTTGCAATTGGATCTCTGCCAGCGGCTGTTCAAAGCCTTCAAATCCTGCAGGCAAGCCAGGGGTAGGCAGGGCCCTGTGCTGGAGCAGACAGGGCTCTGTGCTGGCACAGGCAGCCACTGAATCAGGGCCTTCTGCACTGATTTATTTTAGAAAGTCCAAGACGCAGTTACAGGACAGTCTAAATATAGTTCTATCAAAATGGAAAAACAATCTGGATTCAGCCATGTACAATCAACAAACCTCCTCACACCTCAGGCACAGTGATATGCTGTACAACATGTGAAAGTTAGCTCTTTGTGGGGGCAGAGGAGAAAGGAAAATGAACAGGGGAGGTAGAACAGACCCTGTGCAGGATACAGGTATCCCCTGCAAACACAGCAGCAAGTAGATGCAAGGGAAGTTCAGTCTGAGGAGCAGGGTAGCTTCTACCAGAGCAAGAACAGCAATACTCCAAGGGGGAAAAAGGAAAAAAAGGGGGGGGGAAAGAAAGAAACCTGTAGAGAAAGCAAATGATATTACTGGTTTCTAGAGTTACGGTTATTTAAAAACATATTCTGAAGCAATATGTGGAGGAAATCTGGCTTTTACTTGTCCAAGCAGTCTTGGCCAAATGTCTTCTCTTCCCTTCTCTTTCACTACTTCACTAGAAATCCCCTTCATTACTTGCACACAAACAAGGCTGTTGCCATAGAAGTCTTCTTGACTTGGTTAAAAAGTGATTCAAGAGGATCACCCGGTGGCTGAACGGGCTTATGCTGAGAGTAAGACAGCAGAAACCAAGCCCTCTCTGGTGACTGGGGCTGTTGGGAGAGCCCTGACCCTCTCGTTAGAGTGTGCCAATTTGGATCTCTGGTTTTGCTCAGAAAGTGAAGCTGAACAGGAAATTGTTGTGCTGTGTGCTGTATTATGCAGTGTTAGGAAGATCATGTTTATGAAATGCTGGGTTTCCTCTTTAACAGTTAAACCTTTGGACTTTTTTTTCTTAATATAATTTTCATTTTCTGCAATTATTTATGTTCTAATGCTCTTCTCTCCAGAGTAGACTCCCTTCCTCTTGCATTAATTCATAAACTCCATGTCTCCGTAGCAGACCTGGGGCCAAGGGGAGGGAAGGTGAGTCCTACATGTGCCAAGCGTGTGGTGGAAATCATCCCTATGTGCCTCTTCACTACAACCTACGCTAGTGCTAAGAGCCAGGCTCCTGGGCATATGTGGGGACATAGTGTGAGGTGTGTGTTGGGCAGGAGGAGGCAGAAAGGACAGGGCTAAGTAGGCTCTTCCTCCCATGAGTAGAGACGTGGTCTCACCTCCTTTATCTTTCAGAGTTGCTCTGTAGCAAAGTGCTAGCATTGCAAGGGGCGCTGTGACCCAGAGAGTGCAGTATAAAACAATTCATCCATTTCAAAGAGTAAGGCTAAAATAAAATACACGCTGCTCAATTCAGTTGTGAACATTAAGAAACTTCCTTGCAGCACCCTGCCCTCAATAGGAAGTGAAGGACAGATAGAGATTGGTGGGGTCTGCCAGCAAGAAGAAAGGGAAGGAGGAAGGAAAGAAGGAAGGATGAGACAGAGGAAGGAGCCTGGTCTGTTGGGGTGGATAAGGAGAAGCCGGGAGGACATCCACATCCTCACCAGGTCCCCTAGGTAATGGCAAGTTGCTGCTGAGCTCCAGCTGCAGGGTCTGTAGTCTGACCCTGCCCTAGGCTGAGTGGGCTGCTGTTCCCAAGACAGTGGTTTACCCCGTGAGTAACAGGATGAAACCCATCTTTTGAGTAGCTGTGGGTTAATTGACAGTAGCCTGCTGAACCATGGGTGAGACAGAAGTCCTGCAG
>WAAB01005566.1:2989-13808 GCA_013389865.1 Piaya cayana
GAGAATACTGCTCCCTTGCCATAGTGTGGCCTTGGTTATTAACACCTTTATCTTTGAAAGAGGAAACTTCTATGATTCTATGATCGCAACCTCCTTTCTGGGAGCTGCAGAGAACAATGAGATCTCCCCTCAGCCTCCTCTTCTCCAGGTTAAACACCCCCTGGGCTCCAGCCCCTTCCCCAGCTCTGGACTTGCTCCAGCCCCTCAATGTCTTCCTTGTGATGATGACAAGATATGAATTTTCCAGGACCCCTTTAACAGTCAAACAGCCTTTGAGGAGCTGATTTTCCTTTTTATTATCCAGAGAACACAACTGGTTCGCATCCTGGTGTAAAAGAGCATCGCCTATTGCCACAGCGCTGCCCTGCACGGGGGGAATGGCCGTGACTGCAGAGCTCCTTCTGCGTTAATGGACTCCTGGGAAGGACAAGTGCTGCTTTCCTACTACTTTTATGTGCTGCAAATTAATTGGCAGAAAGAATATTGCCTAGTGCTCCTCAGAAATGGAGTTTGAACTAGAAAAAAAAAGTAGTTACTGTTTTGTTATGCTTTAAAAAAGGAAGAGCTCATTCCCAAAGAATAAGGTGGTGGATTCCAGTAGGTTGCCTGGGCAGCATGGTTTGGCACCAGTGTCGGTCCAAAGACTTTACATTGGCATCAGAATCTTTTTGTCCCATTTTACAGGGGATAAAATTGAATCAGAAGGAAATTTGTGCCGATTTTTGCAAAAATATTCTGAATTTTGATGTCCAATGGTTTGAAGTCAACTTTCAGGGACAAGGTTTCCAAGGGAAGCTGTGAGAAACAAGAGCCTGAATCAGGTTGTGGGGGTTTTAGCATGAATGCACATTGATGGAGGCTGGGAACCCTCTGCTTATGGGGCTTCTGCTGAACGCGTGACACGCCTGAGTGGAAAGAGTTGGCGTGCAGGGCAGAACCTGCATCTTCCAGGCTGTGTTGTAGATCCAGGAGACCCCGCACTCTGCTGCTGTCATCATCCACGGAAAGGATGCTCCAAAAATTGCAGGTCCTGCCCTTCCCATGGTGACTGCCTGGCTTTACACACACACCTGAATTTTCCATGCACGGGATCCAGCTGCTGAATGGCTGGAACACATCACAATAGTGAGGAAAAAAAAGGAAAAATTACCACCTTCAATTGCTACATCATTTCTTATTCATACAACATTCATTTCTTAATACATCCCTTGTCCAGAACCTTTGCATTTTAATACGTTTCNGGGTGACTGCCTGACTTTACCTGCACACCTGATTTTTCTGTGCACGGGATCCAGCTGCTGAATGGCTGGAACACATCACAATAGTGAGGAAAAAAAAGGAAAAATTACCACCTTCAATTGCTACATCATTTCTTATTCATACATAATTCATTTCTTAATACATCCCTTGTCCAGAACCTTTGCATTTTAGTACGTTTCTGCTTAAGGAATGAGTGGATGAAGTTTACTTCTATTTGTAATACTCTATTTTTATTTTTTTTTTTTACCAACAGGGAAAGGCAGAGGAGGAAGAAAAAAGATATTTATTTTT
Source organism: Piaya cayana (assembly GCA_013389865.1). Classification (NCBI taxonomy): domain Eukaryota; kingdom Metazoa; phylum Chordata; class Aves; order Cuculiformes; family Coccyzidae; genus Piaya; species Piaya cayana. The sequence goes on from WAAB01005566.1 coordinate 4,541, forward strand.
TTTATTACGCTGTAGCATTTACACAGTTCTTCTAAATAGAGATTTTGGGAGATTTTTTCACCTTTTTCCCCAGCTTCTTAAGGTTTTCTGCACCTGAAGTAGCCAAAGCAGTTCAAGTTAATACTTAATGCAGCCCACTTGAAGAGATAGGCATTTCTTGCAGTCAGGTCTCAATTAAGAGATAAAAGACAAAAAGTGCAAAGCACTTGATAAAGCTCAGAATACAAGGACCAGCATGGAAGCGCTTGAAGCTGTCCATAGCGATAACTGGATAGCCAGCTGGAATCTTCTTGAAATGAAGTGGGTGCTCTAACTTATCAAATTCCACATATGGGGAAATTATTGGTGCCCACAGGGGTGATTAACACCAACTCAGTGGGTCAGAAACAAGCTGGGATAAAGGTGAAAACTGTATCTGACTATCAACACCAAATACATCCATTTAGAGACAGATAGCGGTATTTTCTGCGCCGCTCTATATATCTTCAGTTGTGCAGGTTGTCAGGGTAGTCGCTCAGTGGAAGCCGCGCACCGAGCATGCTGTGTAATGTGCAAATTGCAGTGCACATTAAAATGTAATCTATTTTAATAAGTCATATTAAGATTACATTTTAGATAATTGTATGTTTATCTTATACAACAAATATTTGCCCTGCCGTACGTATTCTCTGTCTCTGTCACTCTCTCTCTCTCTCTTTAAATTACAAGTACCAGCACCAAAAGAGAAAACAACATAGCGTTTAGCTGATATAATGAAACAATCAGCTCAAGCTCAGGTAATCAAACCCAGGAGGTGACGTGTGGCTTGGGAGCTGTGGCATCGCCACCAAGATCCCTGGGGTAGAATCATAGAATCACCAGGTTGGAAGAGACCCACTGGATCATCGTGTCCAACCATTCCCATCGATTTCTAAACCATGTTGCTCAAGGAGCGATGGTTCCCATTCATCCCTGAGGTGAGTCCATGAGTAACAAATGGACCTTGGGGCTGGATTGGGCTCATGTGAGGCTGGTCAAGAACCTGGGGTCTGAAATTATCCCTGGTGTATCCAGATATAACTAAGAAGACTCACAGCCACTGTGTGGGTTCCTTGCCCTGGGTGTTGGGGCTGTTGGTGGCCTGTTGAGGTGTGTTGTTGATTGTCCCACAGGGAGGATCCCCCCCAGCCCTCATGAACAGCCCCTGGGCACCTTCCTGCTCCTCCCTGTACAAAATCCATGGAGCAACCATGCTGTTTGTCTTCAAATCCCTCCTTAGGGATCTCTGTCACGATTCCTAGAACAAAGTCATCAGCGAGGAGGCACCTTCTGTGCTGAGACCACTTCTGAGATGATCTGAGGGCTGGAGCATCTCCTGTATGAGGACAGGCTGGGAGAGTTGGGGTTGTTCAGCCTGGAGAAGAGAAGGCTCCAGGGAGACCTTAGAGCAGCTTCCAGAGCTGAAAGGGGCTCCAGGAGAGCTGGGGAGGGGCTCTGGATCAGGGAGAAAAGGAAGAGGACAAGGGGAATGGTTTTGAGCTGAAAGAGGGGAGATTGAGATGAGATCTTAGGCAGAAATGTTTTGCTGCGAGGGTGGAACTAGATGGGCTTTGAGGTCATTTTCTAACCCAAACCACCCTGTGATTCTATGATCTTGTTAAAGGGATTCAGAGGCCTGGATTAAGACAACATTTAATGCTTAATAATTAAATTATTTGAGTTACATATCCAAGAATATTATTAATTTGGTGCCCACTTCAGGCTTTTCTGGTTCACTCCTCATCACATCCCTAGTTTGATGGTTTTTTGTAGCCAGTGTTCCTCGTTGTCTTTTTGTTCCCTGGAAGCTTCACAGCTGTTGAGGATTTGACCAGCTGGTAAGGCAGAGGTTTATGAGGAGGTGACCCCTGCAGGGCATCTCAAAGGTGATAAAGACAATGATTATACCACAGTAGATCTGTGATCCAGATAGTCTTCCAACTTGCTGTTACTCCCAAGGTTTCAATCATTAATGTATAATAAACTAACAATATTTCCTTTTTTTAATTTTTAGTCAGCAGGAGCTGAGAATTGAAATAAAAAGATTCCTGGGAATATTCAGCTGGAATATTCAGCTACCTGGTTCTTTCTTGACCGTCACAAATCCTGGACACCCATTGCAGCCGGAGTTGTGGTGAGTATCTCTGTTCTGTGCATACACCACACAAATTATTTATTGAGCCTCAGAGCCCATCACCCTTATTTGGTTATTCCGGACAATTATTTTTTTCATTTCTGATAGATTTTTTTCTCTGCTTTCCCCAGTACACAGTAATTTCCAACCTTGCATTTTCTCAGTTGGCAGAAATCTAGTAGATGAATGAAAATAAGGCTAAATAGAAGGGTTTGTTTTGTAAGAAATTGTCCAGGAACAGTCAGATGAGCAAAGGTGTCGGCACAAGAGCTTTGGATGCACTTGGACTGGCTCCTTCCAACAACTCCTTGTCCTTCCTGTGCTGAGGAAGGAGGAGAAGGAGAAGGAGGAATAGAAGGAGAAGGAAAAGGAGGAATAGAAGGAGAAGGAAAAGGAGGAATAGAAGGAGAAATAGAAGGAGAAAGAGGAATAGGAGGAGGAGGAGGAGGAATGGTTTAGTGTTTGATAGGAATGGTTGGACTCAGTGATCCGGTGGGTCTCTTCCAACCTGGTTATTCTGTGATTCTATGATTCATCACTCATAACAGCAGAAATCCAAGGACAATATGGGCTCAAGGGCTTTNCAACCCTGTTCCGAAGTGCCACGTCTACATGGTTTTTGGACCCCTCCAGGGATGGAGACTCCACCCCTGCCCTGGGCAGCCTCTGCCAGGGCTTCACCACTCTGCCAGGAAAGAATTTTTTTCCTATTGTCTCATCCTGGTATAAGTCGAGGCCGTTCCCTCTTGTTCTATCGCGTGTTACTCGAGAGAAGAGACCAAATTACTGATGTGGAAAACGGACGGGGAGACCAAGATCTCACCTGGAGCGTATTTTTGAATTTCTTTTCTATTTATTGCTCATAGTAAATAATAGTAAGAGAACAAGGGAATGTCTCGGGACCCCATAACCTTTTCCTCCTTTTGTGTTTTTATTTATTTTCCGCTGGTGCTTTCCCTCTTTTTTTTTGCTGTGCAAATTGCATGTAAAACCTGATGTTAAAGCAGTGCCAGGTTTGAATAATTTAACATTCTGAGTCAGGATGTTCAGGGTACGAGATGACCACCTAATACTCGAGCGCTTTATTTCTTTTCATTAACACTGCATCATTAACTCTGTTCCCCCATTAAAAAAGAGACGCTGCAATTCGCCAGGGGTAGTGAGAAAGGCAAGAGCAGCTACAGCTCTGTCCGACCACAGTGTTAATGTGGAATAATAAAGGGGATGGAGAGTGACCGCTGCCTGGGATGGGGGTGAGGCTGGTAGGGGGAAAAGGTACATTAAGGGTACTTTCTAGAAGTTGCTGGATATTGGAGGAATTCATAGAATTATCATAGAATCACCAGGTTGGAAGAGACCCACTGGATCATCGAGTCCAACCATTCCCATCAATCACTAACCCATGTCCCTCAGCACCTCATCCACCTGCACCTTAAACCCCTCCAGGGAAGGTGACTCAACCCCCTCCCTGGGCAGCCTCTGACACTGCCCAATCACCCTTTCTGGGAAAAATTTTTTCCTTATGTTGAGCCTGAACCTCCCCTGGTGGAGCTTGAGGCCATTCCCTCTACTNACGCTGCAATTCGCCAGGGGTAGTGAGAAAGGCAAGAGCAGCTACAGCTCTGTCCGACCACAGTGTTAATGTGGAATAATAAAGGGGATGGAGAGTGACCGCTGCCTGGGATGGGGGTGAGGCTGGTAGGGGGAAAAGGTACATTAAGGGTACTTTCTAGAAGTTGCTGGATATTGGAGGAATTCATAGAATTATCATAGAATCACCAGGTTGGAAGAGACCCACTGGATCATCGAGTCCAACCATTCCCATCAATCACTAACCCATGTCCCTCAGCACCTCATCCACCTGCACCTTAAACCCCTCCAGGGAAGGTGACTCAACCCCCTCCCTGGGCAGCCTCTGACACTGCCCAATCACCCTTTCTGGGAAAAATTTTTTCCTTATGTTGAGCCTGAACCTCCCCTGGTGGAGCTTGAGGCTATTCCATGCTACTTGGGCTGGTGCCTGGGGAAGTACCACCCGTTCCCTTGGAAAAAGAGAAAACATCTCCAGCTGCGAGTTATAGTCTTGAGTAAACTGTGAGCAAGGTAAAGGTTAATCAAAGTTCTATCTTGCTAAAACGAACTTGAAGGCTTAATCGTGCTCCTTGTACATGTGGCCATGGGCCACGGAAACCCAAGAATGATCAGGAACATGACAAGTATTAAAGTGCTCATGTAGGATGAAAAATTCCTTCACCAAATGGTTCTCAGACCCTGGCAGAGGCTGCCTGGGGAGGTGGTAGAGTCCCCATCCCTGGAGGGGTTTAAAAACCGGGTGGATGAGGTGCTCAGGGATCTGGTTTAGTGGTGGGCAGGTGTGGTTGGACTGGATGATCTCAGAGGTCTTTTCCAACTGAGCTATTCAATGATTCCATGATGCTCATTGCTGGTTGTTTTTANGCTACTTGGGCTGGTGCCTGGGGAAGTACCACCCGTTCCCTTGGAAAAAGAGAAAACATCTCCAGCTGCGAGTTATAGTCTTGAGTAAACTGTGAGCAAGGTAAAGGTTAATCAAAGTTCTATCTTGCTAAAACGAACTTGAAGGCTTAATCGTGCTCCTTGTACATGTGGCCATGGGCCACGGAAACCCAAGAATGATCAGGAACATGACAAGTATTAAAGTGCTCATGTAGGATGAAAAATTCCTTCACCAAATGGTTCTCAGACCCTGGCAGAGGCTGCCTGGGGAGGTGGTAGAGTCCCCATCCCTGGAGGGGTTTAAAAACCGGGTGGATGAGGTGCTCAGGGATCTGGTTTAGTGGTGGGCAGGTGTGGTTGGACTGGATGATCTCAGAGGTCTTTTCCAACTGAGCTATTCAATGATTCCATGATGCTCATTGCTGGTTGTTTTTATCACCGTGCTGTTTCTGATCTGTACTAGTGAAGTGAAAGAAGGATAAAAGAGGCAGCAAGGATATTAAGCTGAAATAGGGGAGATGGAGATGAGATCTTGGGGAAAAATGTTTTGCTGTGAGGGTGGAGAGGCCCTGGAACAGGTTTCCCAGGGAAGTTGTGGCTGCCCCATCCCTGGAGGGGACTCAAGGCCAGGTTGGATGGGGCTTGGAGCCCCTGATCCAGTGGGAGGTGTCCCTGCCCAGGGCAGGGGTGGCACTGGATGGGTTTTGAGGTCCCTTCCAACCCAAACAATTCCAGGGTTCTGCGATCTGCTGGAACCGTGGTAGCTTTGCCATTTAGTGCCCTGAGATGGATTTGCACTTGTGATGTAGATTTGAGAGCTGCCTGCTCCCTCCTGAGCCTCGGCCCAAGCTGTGTGCAGAGAGATAACCTCATCCGAGGCTGGGCACGTTCTCCCTTCAGCTTTTATTTCTCAGGTTGGCAACTATCACTGAAATCACCGAACATAAGCATAAGGAATATCCCTGGAAGGAGGGAGGACCGGGGGATTATTAAACACTCGCCTTTCCCAGTCAAAGGAAAAACTAAACCTTGTGCTATCTTAATTATGTTGGTTATTTCGAGCGGTCTGGACTGGCTCTTCGAGCAGCACAGCTAATAGAGCAGCCTACACAGGCTTTTCTTTTTCTTTTTAAGGCACAGGACAGAAAGACGCTTCGCATTCCAGGGCCTGTTTGATAGCACCGCAACCTGAGTTAAGCAGGTGGCAGGGTGAAATATAAAAGCCTGGCTAAACAAAGAATTTTTATTTCCTGGTTTGCGCCTGCAGGGGAGGAATTATGAAAGCCAAGCGGAAACCTGACAGCCAAAGAGCATCTGGAATTTTTAAAATGAATGATTTTTATTGTTCTTTTACAAAGCCGTGCAGATTGATCACAACTTAAAAATAAAAGATGGGTTATTTTAACAATTACGGATCTTAGAAAAAACTTAACAAATGACAAAATGGTTCGTTATGCCTTAAGAAATTGTTTTCTAAACCTGCCTGAATTAACTGTCTTCGTCCACTCGACTCCAGTCAGCGGGCTCTGCGGGCGCAGAGCTCAGAGCTCAAGAATTTTAGTCCAAGGCAGCGTAAAATGGCACGAAACTGGTAGCAGTTTCTTATTCTTGAGAGGTAAAATGGCTTTGCTGGGCCTGCTGGCAAACGCCTGAGCAGCACACGTGTGTCCGGGGGTGATGCCGCGACGCCTGGTGCCACAATCCAAGGCTTTTAGAATCATAGAATCACCAGGTTGGAAGAGACCCACCGGATCATCAAGTCCAACCATTCCCATCAAATTCTTTTCCTTCACCTCCTTCTATAGCACCCAAACACACCCCCGTGCTGCTTAAGCAATGAGAACCCCCCGTGTTTCTGAAATTAATAAAGTTAGCCTGAACCTCAAACGCTGCTTATTTGCTCTTCTATTTTCATAGGCGATTTCACTAAGCAGCAGCACTTGCTAATCCCACGTTCACATAGATAGAAGGTCAAAGTTGGTCAGTGAGCCAAGAAATACCATATCAGGGTTTCTTTCCTCTCCAATTGAAAGAGGTATAAATTGTGGAATTAGTGTATTGATTGAAGGCTACAACTTCAAGCAATCAGTTTTTCTGGCTTGACAAGATTATTTTATCCTACTTTTCTTTTATTATTATGTGTTGTATTTGAGTCATCCTTCAGGCAGATGAAGTGACAGCTTGATTTAACTCAATAAAATCCACCAGTTAGGAAACCTACTGAGCCGAACAAAAGATGAAAACGACTGTGAGGGGAAGGTGCACAGTTAGTGTAAGCAAGCATAGCACGCTGAAGGAAGACAATATTAACTGAAATTATGCTCTAATCAATGCATTTCTATGGAAACTTGGGAGAAATTTGTAAGACCTTCGTGCTGGGCCAGTGCACAGGTAATGCCGGTTTGCTTATAAAATAGTGAAAATGAAATTTCTGCAGCCGAGGACTGAAAGCACCACTGGTAGCACGGTTGGGCTTTTGTGAGATGGCAAAGGAGCTGGATAATGCTGCTTTTCTGAGAGGTTGGGAAGGAGGCGCTTAACCATGGGGTTAATATAAAACAATATCAAGCAAGTCCAGGCTCAGAGAGTTGGGGCTGTTCAGCCTCAAGGAGACAAAGCTCCAAGGAGAACTTATAGGGACCTTCCAGTAGCTGAAGGGGCTACTAGAAAGCTGAGGAGGGACTTTATACAAAGGCTTGAGGTGATAGGATGAGGGGAAACCCGCAGGTTGCTGTCGTGATGGGGATGTGCTACGGGGGCCACCTCGGGGAGCTGAGTCCTGGAGGAGCCAGCTCGGCAGAAGGTGCTGGAGCCACCTGCAACAGGCTCAGGAGCACACATGTTGCACAGTGATGAACTGACACCAGCCGTGACCAATCATTAGTGACTTTTACCAAGGAAGCTAGAGACACGTACTAAAATGTGTATTTTTCAGCTGAACACAAGGATTTTCTTTTGATCCTTTCTGAGTTGATCTGTGGTGTAAATAGAATAGCAAACGGACAACGTAAGGTAGGGACTCTATTTGCCAGAGGTCCTGGTGCTTGTTCAACCCAGTCCTGAAAACGTGATTAACCTGAGGCTGAAATAAGTGACCCTTTTTTTCAATTTATCTGCATGGGAAATGGGTGAGGAGCTGCTCGATGGGGGCTGCGATACCTGCCAGGGGCAGCAGGTGCTTGTTGAAATGAGTCTCTGAGGTGAAGTGGGGTGGCTGGTGGTGACTAGATTGAGGTGGCAAATGTTGTAGCAGAAAACATCATCAGTTCAGCGTGATGCAGACATTTGCCTCTGCATTTTCTGTGCTAGAAGGGTGATTGGGCAGTGTCAGAGGCTGCCCAGGGAGGGGGTTGAGTCCCCTTCCCTGGAGGGGTTTAAGGGTCGGGTGGACGAGGTGCTGAGGGACATGGGTTAGTGATTGATGGGAATGGTTGGACTCGATGATTCGGTGGGTCTCTTCCAACCTGGTTGTTCTATGATTCTATGATTTCAGTGATGCAGCCGTATCTACATTAATATAGTTCATTTGACTCCATTGCAAATAACATCTGGATTCACATTTTTCCTTCCTGTTCCATTTAAGTTCCTGTCATTAAGGTGATGTAAAAGCAAGAAAAGGACAAATCCAACTTAAAGGTTCGCATGAAAGATGTGAAGGGGAATAAATCTATATTGTTGTGTAAAAATAAAGCCCTCGCAGTGCGTTCTTTAGGAAGACAGTAGGAAAGAGTAACTTGGGATATGTTATTTTTTTAATTTCTTAATCTATTTTCTATTAATGTTACTTTCTCCTTCTCCCCAGGCGTCTCCCCTGACTGACGTTGTGTAGCTGCACTGCTCGCTCGGTGTTTCCCTCCTTACTGGGTGCAGACCCGCGTCTGATCTTTTATCCACAAGGTAAGTGATTCCTGTCAAACAGGACAGCGAGAACCACGTCGTTCAGGTTTCTGTTGTTTTCTTGGAAATAACGGTTTAGTTGTCAAGATGTGAACGTTTTGTGCCTGTGAGCTGGTACCAAACAGTACCTGGAGAGATACTGACTGTAAATCTAGCAGCTTCAGGGTCCTCTATGCTGGCTGTTAAGCGAGCATCTATGGCTCAATAAATCTGAATTGTGGTACCTCGTCCTGTTCTGGAAGGTTTCCCTGGATGTTGACATTGCCCGTAGCAATTGGCCTTGATTTCCTTTGGGACCGGTTTGCTGTTTGATGTTTTTCTGTAAAGAATTTCACCCAGAAGCAGGAAAACACAATTCTGACCATGCAGAGGTTGTGGGTGTTTCACTCTGTGGCTGGAGGGAGGTGCTGGAGGATGGGGCGTGTGGGGTGTGAGGATGCGCTGGCTCAGAACCTGTTTCAGTCACTTAGACAAACTTTTTAAGCCATCCAGCAGCTTGGTGACTAACCTATAAAATGACACACAAAGAACAGTTTAGCTTGGAGAAGAGGAGGCTGAGGGGAGACCTCATTGCTCTCTGCAACTGCCTGAGAGGAGGTTGTGGAGAGGAGGGAGCTGGGCTCTTCTCCCAAGGGACAGGGGACAGGACGAGAGGGAATGGCCTCAAGCTCCACCAGGGGAGGGTCAGGATGGACATTAGGAAAAAAATTTTTCACTGAAAGGGTCATTGGGCACTGGAACAGG